>SNQJ01S0010468.1:13025-35611 GCA_010110895.2 Picea sitchensis
GACCTAATTTTTTTGAGGTCTACCTTGACTCATTTTTTGGATATGATGTGAGCAAGGTACTCTACTTCCTCCTTGCCAAGTGTATATTTTGACATTTTGGCATAGAATTGATTTTCCTCGAAAAGAGATAACACTTATCCCAAGTGTTTCATATGCTCCTCCCATGTTTCACTGTACACTAATATATCATCGAAGAAAACTAAGACATGTTTATGTAAGTATGGGTGAAATAATTAATTCATTGTCGCTTGGAAATTGGTAGGGGCATTAGTTATCTCAAAAGGTGCCACCTTCAATTCATAGTGTCCTTCATGTGTCTTGAAGGAAGTCTTAGCTACATATTCTGGTATGACTCTAATCTGATAGTATCCAGATCTTAAAGCAAGTTTTGAAAAATATCTTGCTCCATGAAGTTCATCCAACATTTCATCAATAAATGGGATGGGAAATTTATTTTTAATTGTTATTTTGTTTATCCATCGATAATATATGCATAATCTGAAAGATCCATCTTTCTTTCAAGCTAACACTACTGCAGTTGCATATGGACTTCTTCTTTTCATAATGACACCACATTTTAATAGGTCTTGGACTAATCTTTCTATCTTTGTTCTATGGTGATGAGGGTATCTGTACGGTATAAACTTGATTGGGATTGATCCCGGTTTAACTTCAATTATATGTTCAATTCTTGTTTGAGGCTGTAACTCCATGGGAAGGTCTTGAAATACCTTCTTATGTTTTTGAATTAGATCTTGGATGTCTAAAGTTCTAGAGTCATCATGTTCTGTTTCTTCTATTTCTATGTTGTCACATTGGATGAAGTATGTGGTTGCTCCTTTTCAGATCATTTTTTCCATTTGTTGTGATGACACAACCTGTGTTTGTGGAGGATCAAAATGATATAATTTATAACTATTCCCTTTCCACTTGAATTGGATGAAAAGTTCATGGTGATTGACTGAGTATGTGCCCAAGGTTTGTAACCATTGGATTCCTAAAACCACATATACTCCTCACAGAGGGACAATGTAGAGTTTTGATTTCAAATTAAAATCTTGAATTTGGAGTTTCCCCTTATGGAATTTTCTGACATTTCCATTTTTTTTGTCATATGCAACCATTTCTTTCATATCTGGAACTAGATATACAAATAATTTTAGTTTCCCTGCAATCTTGATATCAAGAAAATTATGGGTACTTCCAATGTGGATTAGTACTGTGACATTATCATTTTTGATATGTCCTTTTAATTTGGGAGTTTGTGGTTTGGTAATGCCTCTAATGGCTGTGAGCGATATTCTCGATGTGTTGTCTTCTATGATTTCTGAAATGTTATTTTGGAAATTTGATATTTCTTCATTTATTGATTCTACTGAGTTCGTCGTCTTTTTCTTCTTCACAAGTGTACAATTTTTTTGAGTTATCTTCGATCTGGAACCTATGTCTTGGGTCCCATTTCTCTCCACATCACTTACACTTTTCTTCTTTTATCCTTTTGGACTCTAAACTTCTTCTTCTATCTTCATGTAGATTTGGTTGTATGTATTTGTCATTCCTTGTTTTTTGAGGTAGACTCCTTCTTGAGTAAACCTTGTTGAATCTTGATTGGCCTTCTAGTTTTTCTTATGCAGCTTTTGCTATTTCTACCATAGTAATGTCGTGTAATCTTAACTCGTCTCGGATATGTAGTTTAAGACCACCTATGTAAGAATAGAGTAATCGATCATCAGATAGTCCAAATACTCGGGTGGTGAGACATTCCCATTGATGCGTAAATTCATCTATGCTACCTTTTTGTTGTAATCTAGTGAGTTTTGAGAAAAAAATCTTTTTCCGAGATGCCTTGGAATATTTAAAAAAAATCATTTTTGAAAAAAGTCCAATTATAGGATTGAATTCTTCCTTTACCCCATAGATACCAATTGTATGCAGTTCCTTTGAGGTACATGGATGTGTATTTGTCATTTTCTTCATTAGTTGTAATATTATATATATAGAAATATTCTCCAGTTTTGTTAAACTAAGACACGCATTGGTTATCACCTCCATTGTATTTTGATAGTTCAATTTTTTCTTTGGGAGGATAAATTATTAAGGGTTGATGTTATGGTATAGGTTGTGAATTTGAATTGTAGGGAGGTGGTGTCGGTTGTGGTGGTGGGGGTGATGTGTTAGATGTGCTTGAGTCACTTGGTTGTGGTTGGGTGTCTTCTTGGTTCCATTGGCCTTTTATTAAATTTAAAAGCTCATTAATACTTTTTTCTTGACGTTGTGTCATCACAACCAAACTTCGTTGAAAATCGTCATTTATTTATCATTTAAAGTTTCCCAAATCTCATTGTAGGTTAACCTCGAGCTCTTGAAGATCATGTTTTATATTATCCATGCCTTTTTGTAATTCGATTATGATTTTCGTTGAAAGTTTTTCTTTAAGAATATGGGTCAAATCTTGTTTGAGTGTCTCATTGTTGAGCTTTATTTCTTCTAGTAACTTGTTGTGAGTTTTTTGTATTTAATTTTTGAGTGATTTTCTGATCATTTTACACTCTTGGTCTATTTTTTCCACTTGATTTTTTAATTCCAACATCCTTGTAATGTTTGGGGGTGAGTATTTTTCTGTAATTTTGATCTCTCTTGAAATATCCCATTTTTTAATTATTTGANTGAGTGATTTTCTGATCATTTTACACTCTTGGTCTATTTTTTCCACTTGATTTTTTAATTCCAACATCCTTGTAATGTTTGGGGGTGAGTATTTTTCTGTAATTTTGATCTCTCTTGAAATATCCCATTTTTTAATTATTTGAGTTAAAGAATTGTATGTATTTTAAGATGGAAAGACGTGTGACGAATTGTGGAGAGTGGAGGGTGTAGAATAGTCGAGAGTGTATGGAGGGTGAATGATGAAAGGAAAGGCCAACGAGAGAGGGACGACATGGGAGTGAGGTGGATGAATGGAAAGGGGGATGCATACTTTGGGGGAATGGGGAGGGGGACACGGAATGTGGGGAAATGTGGAGGGGGTTGAGGGTGTGTGGGAGTAGAGAGGGGTGGGGAAACAAGAGATTACGAGAGGGAGTGGTGGAGGGTTGTGAAAACATAAATGGGTTTCAGGGAGAGAGTTACGAAAATGGGGGATGCGGGGTGAGGAAAAACTATGTGGGGTGTGTTGGGAACGAGGGGGTTGGAGTGAGGGGAAAACCATGGGGGTGTGGGGAGTGACCAGGTCTGATACGAATGTGAATGACATAAGGGTTCGTAATGAAAAACTTCACTCTAAATCCTTCACTATGTATGCAACTTTACTATCTATATATCCTTTGTTTTTTCCTTCATCATTTGCTAGCACAAACAAAAGTAGAGGAGATATGTTGGAATTTATCACAACCTACACTATAAATGGAGTGAATTAAAACTAAAGGCTCAATTTATGTTACATGTAAAATGTGACACTGTTAAGTAGGAATCTAATGCTATTTCCACTAAAACTTTCTCTCTTGCTATAATATTAGAGATTGTCCAACATGATTCTTTCATTACGGTTTTCTTCATTTGTTTAATGGTAAGAGTATGTGTGTGAACATGAAAAAATACAACACAAAAGGTTAAACACTAAAGTAAATCCACCAATGTTTGAATTTAGACTCTTTATATGAAGGATTCCTATCTTAACCATCTATAAATCACACCTAAACATATAGAATATAAGAAAAACATCTATCATGTAAATTTTTTAAAGGATGAAAAATGTGTTGAATAAGATCTCGTTCTGCCATCATGGCTAGTGAAATATTACCCACTATTCGTAAATCTCTTAAAGTAGGAAGAACATCAAACGGTGAAGGATTTTAGAAATACAAATTACAAAAGATATTTATATTAGAAATCATGATTTGTATTTGTGCGGATCAATAATAAAATTTATGATATTTATGATAATTAATTCATTATATGTACACACACACGCTTAAATTATCATCTCTTATGTGTTTACTATACTCACTACCAAATTTCCACCAACTTTGAGAAAATGCTAGCATCAATTAATGCCTCAAATTTCAAATTGGGGCCAAAGGAAAGACATGATAGAGCCTAGCATGCTTATACCAATACTTACTATCTTGGATATGGATAAGCCACCCCAAGGTAGGAAATGCATATTTGGCGTGAAAACCACAACCAAAAGTCTATGAAAAGGAATTGAAAATATCAATTCCTTTTCATAGACTTTTGGTTGATCAAATATGACTCGTCTTCCCTGGGGTGGCTTATCTATATGCAAGATGATAACATATTTGTAATATGCATGCTGAAATCTATCATATCTTTCTTTTGGTTCCAATTTGAAAATTCATGCATTAATTGAAGTTAGATTTTGCCAAAATTTGGTGGAACTTTTTTATTGAGTATCCTAAAAACATATGCTATGAGATTTTATATCACAAGTTTAATATAAAGTGTAAAAAAATTTAACCAATTTGACTGCTAAATTCTACCCCCCTTTGGATTTGAACTTGTGACCTCTTAAGAGGAAATACATGTTCTTAACCATTAGGCCCACTCACGCTGTATTAATGGAAATACGTTATTTGTATTTAAAACAACCTTCACCATTTGTTGTGTTTCCTTCTTTCTGAATCATGGGTAATATTATCATTGGTCATGATCTTAAGACAAGATCTTATTCCACACATTTTTCATAGTTATTCAAAAAATTTACATGATACATGTTTTTCTTATATTCTATATGTTTATCTAGAATTTACTTGTTAAGATAGGAAGCCTTCATACAAAGAGTCCAAATTCAAACAACGATGGATTTACTTTTATGTTTAACCTTTTATCTTGTATCTTGTCTTGTGCAAGTTGTAAACCAAAATCGGTTTATTCCTCATATTTTTCATCTTCTCTCACTGAAAGATGCATGTTGGACAATCTCCAATATTACTGCAGGGACCTAAAAGCAAGTTCAATTGGAAATAACTTTGGATTCCTACTCTAACTTTCTACTAGTGTCAAAGTTTGTGTGTAACATTACTTGATCCTTTATCTTTAAATCACTCCATTTACATTTCAAGATGTGATCAATGCCAACATGTTTCCTCCAGTTTTATTCATGCAAGCCAATGTTGAATTCAATATAAAGAAAGAGGTGGTGTGGGGAGTTTCAAATGCAACTTTTAATAGAATTGATAAATAGATAAAACATGAAGTCTTTATTTCTATGAATGTGTAATTTTTTTCATCCATTTTTTTATTATTATTTTAGGTCGATAACATGAGCTTCTTTTATTTTACATATACCTTGTCATTCAAGGTTCCATACATCCACTTTGTGATCTTNATAAAACATGAAGTCTTTATTTCTATGAATGTGTAATTTTTTTCATCCATTTTTTTATTATTATTTTAGGTCGATAACATGAGCTTCTTTTATTTTACATATACCTTGTCATTCAAGGTTCCATACATCCACTTTGTGATCTTTTAGTATGCCTAAATACAAGGATTATTGCATTGCCTTGAAGTTCTATAAAACATATTGAGAGATGGGGAGGCTGAAAAAACTATAGGTGTCACAGATGTTAATGCATATGGTAGCCTAATTGAGGATGTTGATGGCTTGGAAAAGATTGACTTGCAAGTCTCATGAAAATACACAAGTGTGTGAAAAGAAATTTAAGATATTTGAGAATTATTTAGCCAAGGAATATAAGGATGAAATGGTAGAAACATTTGAGATTCATGAAAACACACATGTCTATGAAAAGGAAGTTAAGATGTTTGATAATTAATTAGCTGAGGAATATGCAGATGAAATGATAACAATGTACACCTCATACTTCTTTTGCCTTTTCTACATATCAAGATAGAAGTTCCACCCATGGTTTTAATTTCATGTAGGAGATATTATCCTCTTATATATTCTAGAGAATGTGTGTCTAATCAACAATAATTATGTGGTCCTTAGTTACTTATAAAACTACATAGCAGGTAATTCAACATATTATTGTAGTTTGTTTTGGGTTTTCCAAATATAGTGTTCTAATTCTTTTCTCCTAACACCTATATTATATATGACTAGATTATGATATATTCTAAAAAAAAAGTTGACAATATCAATTTTCATAAATTCTCATTATTTATTATTGTGAAGTGTCTAAAATAAGTGTTAAATTAATGAATATATTTTTTAACTTACATTAATTGTGCTACTTTTTATTTTTGTTATTAAGAATTTTTCTATTAAAATATTAATAGAATGTACATAATTTCCATTACAACCAACATTCAACCAAGGTATCCATCAATGTCCTAAGAGCTTGTTGTCATGCTAGCCAACTATAAAAAAAAATAAAATAAGGACATAACAAACGAAGTCTGCAAAAGATAGTATCCGAAAACAAAGAGAATTGAACTAGAAAAAGAAATGAAAATATCAGTGACAAACACTTGGATATCATCACATCTATTCCAACAGGTCAAGGAAACAGACACATCCAAAAGATAGACCACTGTCTCGAGCCAACTACACAGAGCCTTCATTGTGTTTTACCAGCTAGGATACCATTGTTAATAATATCTTGTTCTAGCCATCAAGAGCCTCTAGTCCTTTCCTGAATTTCTTCCTAATCTTGTTACTTAGGAAGAATTTCCTAATCCACCATGGTTTTTGCATGTCAAAATATCTCCACAATGTCATGGAATCTAGTTTCGTTGTTTCTTAGAAAAAATCCAAATCATCCTCCTAATAATCCGTAATTTGATTATTTCTCCAAATGCCTATCCATAACATCATCCTCCTAATAATCCGTAATTTTCTTTACATCCTCTTCTAATGGATGCATGGATTCCTTAGCAATGGATCCGATAAAACTGTGGTAATAGACCGCCACATTACAACCTGCAAAATTTCAGGCATGACATGACTGAGGACAATAGGAGACCAGACACAAGGATCCAAAACCTTCTAGACTCGTTCAGAAAAAGAAAAGAAAAACAACCGAAGACATAACAACTTGTCCCCACACTCAGTAGTAATGAAGGCCAAACACGTCAGTGTAATTCTCATTGAAGAAGAATAAATGAATACAATTACAAGGTGACCATAGCACTAACCATAAAGTTCCTTCAAGAGGAAAAAAAGTAAATAACATGATTAGAGAATAAAATTAATCTCAGTCAAAATGAATCGTTACTTTCCACTGTTACTTCCATATTACTTTCCAAAATGTATCCTAACCTAGTCATATATAAGATATGTGTTAAGATAAAACAAGTAGAACACTATATTTTTGAAAAACAACTATAATAGTCTATGGAATTATCTGCCATGTAATTTTATAAGTAATTAAGGACCACATAATTCTTGGTGATTAGACACACATTTCCTACAATATATAAAAGGATAATATTTTTTTCTACATCAAATTAAAACTACTAGGTTGAAATTATGTTTAATGATTTGTAGAAAACTAACAATAGTCCAAGGTGTATGAAAAGTTGCTAGCATTTCATCCTCATATTCCTGGTCAAAATAATCTTCAAAGATCTTAACCCCCTTTTCACAAATGTGTGTGTTTTCATGAGACTGCAAGTCCTCAATTTTATCCAAGCCATCAACAACCTCAATTTGGCTCACATATACATTAGTATGTATGAGATCTGCATTTTTTTCATCCTTTCCGGCTCTTAATATGTTTTCTAGACCTTCAAGGAAGACTATTATAATCCTTGGAATCAGGAAGGATAGAAGATCACAAAGTGGTTGTATGCAACCTTGAATGGCAAGGTATCAGTTAAAGAAAGAAAAAATGCTCATGTTATCAACCTATAATCAAAATAATGGATGCAAAAAACTTCATACTTGATCTGTTTGTCACTTCCACTAGAGGTTGCATTTGAAACTCCCCATGTAACCTCTTTCTTTATATCGAATTCAACATTTGCTAGCAAAAAAAAAGTGGCGGAGATATGTTGGTATTGAAAACAACCTACAATGTAAATGGAGTGACTTAAAACTAAAGGCTCAAGTTATGTTACATGTGAAACCTCTTTCTTTATATCCAATTCATCGTTTGCCAACAAAAAAAAGTGGGGGAGATATGTTGATATTTAACACAACCTACAATGTAAATGGAGTGAATTAAAACTAAAGGCTCAAGTTATGTTACATGTGAAATGTGATACTGGTAACAACAATAAGAATCCAAAGTTATTAACAGAAGTGTGATATAAGTTTCGTCAATGTCCAAGGAAGAATTTCTTCCAATTTGCGAGAGAAAATGTGTATTTTTTTTAAGTTCTAATAACAGTATAACAAAGGATAGAATGGATCACTACTATAGGGTGAATGGTAAGTATTGAATGGATCACTACTATAGGGTGAATTGTAGATATTGATAAAAAAATCTTTATTATACTTCATTAAGTAGGGAATGCCCTGTTATCAAAATAAGCATCATAACTTTTACGCATACGCATGTAATAGGATGGGATTCTTCCTTTTAATTGGGTTGGTATTTTTTGGGTTAAGTGTTTGGTTATTAGTAAAATCCAATAAGTTTTGTATTCAGTAATGTCTTGTAATAACAAAAATTCCTTGATTTAACCTTCATCTATCCAAGGATATCTATGAATACATAGGCACATTTCAGATGTTATAACATAGGACACTACCTCTATTTTTAGAGAAGAGAATCTGCTAAATCTGCAGTTGTGATATCTATTGTTGTCAGCTCTTAATAAGTTTTCTATACGTTCTAGGAAGACTATTATAATCCTTGGAATCAGGAAGGATAAAAGATCACAAAGTGACTATAATTAAAATTACATAGTGAATATCACAACACTACAATGAGGCCACAAGAGCTCACACACTCTATTTCAATTAGATAAATTTCTTATAGATTTATAGGCTAGGATAGCCTCTAACAATCTCTTGAATCTGTGAAAACCACTTAAAAACTAAAATAGGGTACAATAAAAAACAGTTTTAACAATTTTCTACTGGTCTTAGTCTGAACTAGACTTACAAACATTACAAAGGAAAATTCAAACAAAACCTTAAAATTTGTTTCAACTCCATGTATGAGTGAGTTTTTCTCTCCCTTCTTTTCAGGATTTTGAACCCTCTAGGCATTTTCAATTTAAGTCTTCGTCTTTTTCTGAAAATTCCATGTTTCAGCTTCTTATCCTTCATCTTCTTGTTGATGTTTGTCATCAATATGAAAATTATTTAAGATTGTCCATGCTTGACCTCCTCAAATTTTTATTCAAAACCTTGAATAGAAAATTATCCGTTAAATAAAAGAAGCTCATGTCATCAACCTAACATCATCAAAACAATGGATGAAAAAGATTACATAAGAAAAGAAAGAAAAACATGTTTCATTTAAAACTCCCCACGCCACCTCTTTCTTTATATGAAATTCATCATTAGCTATCACAAACAAAAGTAGAGGAGATATGTTGGCATTGATCACAACCTACAATGTAAATGGAGTGAATTAAACCTAAAGGATCAAGTTATGTTACATGTGAAATGTGACAGTGGTAGCAAGTAACAAAAGGAATCCAAAGTTATTTCCGCGGAAACTTGCTCTCTGGCTCGTGGAGATGGTTTTCCTCATCTATATAAGAAGATTCTCATGAAAAAATAGCGAGCATGACAAAATACAAGATAAAATGTTAAATAGTAAAGTAAATTCACCTTCATGTTTGAATTTGGACTCTTTATATGAAGGGTTCCTATCTTAGCCATCACTAAATCACAGCTAAACATATAAAATATAAGAAAAACATCTATCATGTAAATTTTTGAAGAAGTATGAAAAATGTGTAGAATAAGACCTTTGTCTCCATATCATCACTAATGACAGTATTACCCACTATTCATAAAGATCTTAAAGGAGGAGGAACACAAAATGGTGAATGATGCTGAAATACAAATAGCCATTTTGTATTTTTGTAAATATTATGACAAAAGTTCCACCAACTTTGAGAAAATGCTAGCATCAATTAATGCCTCAGTTTTCAAATTGGGGCCAAAGGAAAGATATGCTAGAGTGTAGCATGCGATCTACTAATACTTATGATCTTGGATATGGATAAGCCACCCCAAAGTAGGCTATGCATATATTCTTTTTCATAGATTGTTGGTTTTCCAGGTCAAATATGAATGGCTTGCCCTGAGTGGCTTATCCATATGCAAGATTATTGCTTATCCAAATGTAAGATGATAACATATTTGGAAGATGCATGCTGAAATCTGTTTTTCCTTCTCTATGAATAGTGGATAATATTGTCATTGGCCACTTCAAAAAATTTACATCATACATGTTGTTTTTATGCTCTATATGTTTATATGTAATTTAGTAATTAAGATAGGAAGCCTTCATACAAAGAGTCCAAATTCAAACATTGGTGGATTTACTTTTATATTTAACCTTTTATCTTGTATCTTGTCATGTGTTGTTAACTAGAATCGAGAAGACGAGGAAAACCATAATGAAAGAAGCATGTTGGACAATCTCCAATATTATTGCACGGACGAAGGAGAAATTTCTAGTGGAAATAACTTTCGATTCCTACTATAACCTGCTACCATTGTCAAATTTTGTGTGTAACATTACTTGATCCTTTATTTTTAAATCACTCCATTTAAATTCCAAGATGTGATCAATGCCAACATATCTATAACATGAACTTCTTCTATTTTACATATATCTTCTCATTCAAGGTTGCATACATCCACTTTGTGATCCTTTAGCATGCTTGAATCCAAGGATTATTACAGTATGTCTTGAAGTTTTATAAAACATATTAAGTTCTATAAAACGTATTGAGAGGCTGAAAAAACTACAGGTCTCACAACATATGTTAATGTATATGTGAGCCTAATTAAGAATGTTGATTGCTTCGATATGATATGATTGACTTCGAGTATCATGAAAATACACAAGTCTGTGAAAAAGAATTTAAGATCTTTGAGAATTATTTAGCCAAGGAATATGAGGATGAAATGGTAGAACATTTGAGGTTCATGGAAACACAAAAGTCTATGAAAAGGAAGTTAAGATCTTTGAGAATTAATTTTCTAAGGAATATGAGGATAAAATGCTAACAATGTTTGATACACCTCCTACTACTTTTGGTTTTTGTACATATCAAGAGATAGAAGTTTCACCTCATGGTTTTAAATTCATCTAGAAAGAGAGATTATCGTATTATATATTGTAGTGAATGTGTGTCTAATCAAGTGTAATTATGTGATCCTTAATTACTTGTAAAACTACATAGCAAGTAATTCAATATATTATTGTAGTTCATGTGGTTTTTCCAAATATAGTGTTCTATTTGTTTTCGCCTAACACATATACTATATATGACTAGACTATGATATATTCTGAAAAAAAGTTGACAATACCAATTTTCATAGATTCTCATTATTATTGTGAAGTGTCTAAATAAGTGTTAATTTAGTGAATATATATTTTTATTTAGTGAATATATAAGAGGATAATATCTCTTTATGCATGAAATTAAAAAACTAGGTGGAACTTTTGTTGATGATCTGTAGAAAAAACCAACAATAGTCCAAGGTATATCATAAGTTGCTAACATTTCATCCTCATATTCCTCAGAAACATAATTCTCAAATATATTAACTGCCTTTTCACAGACACGTGTGTTTTCATGAGACTGCAAGTCCTCAATCATATCCAAGCCATCAACATCCTCAATTTGGCTCGCATATCATCTATGAGACCTGCATTTTTTTCATCCTTTCTGAATCTTAATATGTTTTCTAGAACTTCAAGGAAGACTATTATAATCCTTGGAATGAGGAAGGATAGAAGATCATAAAGTGGTTGTATGCAAACTTGAATGGAAAGGTATCCGCTAAATAAAAGAAGCTCATCTTATCAACCTAGCATCATCAAAACAATAGAAGAAAATTCATCATTTTCTAGCACAAACAAAAGTGGAAGAATAGCATCATCAAAACAATAGAAGAAAATTCATCATTTGATAGCACAAACAAAAGTGGAGGAGATATTTGGGCATTGAACACAACCTACAATGTAAATGGAGTGAATTAAAACTAAAGGCTCAAATTATGTTACATGTGACATTGGTAGCAAGTAACAGTAGGAATCCAAATTTATTAACAGAATTGTGGTATAAGTTTCGTCAATGTCGAGGGAAGAATTTATTCCAATTTGTGAGAGAAAACCTTTTCTTTCTCAAAAGTTGTAATAAACCTATAAATAAGGATTCAATGGATCACTACTATATGGCAAATTGTACATATTGATAAAATAAGCTTTATTGTACTTTCATAGTGTTCATCAAGTAGGGAATACCTTGTGATCAGAATATGCATCACAAAAAGAAAAATCATGTTCAGTTGTTTTGAAAAAAAAAATTAGGTAAGAAATAAATTTGATTAGATTGTTATATAATCTTTTTTTTAAGCAAAAGCTTGTAATAGGATGGGATTCTTCCTTTTAATTGGGTTGTTTATTTTGGGTTAAGTGTTCAGTTATTAGTAAAATCTAATAAGTTGTGTATTATGTTATGTCTTGTAATAACGCAGATAGCTCGATTTAACCTTCATCTATCCTAGTATATCTATCAATACATACCTTCGTTGGCACATTTCAGATGTTTTAACAAAAGATACTACCTCTATTTTTAGAGAACAGAACCTGTTAAATCTGCAGTTGTGATATGTATCCTTGTCAGCTCTTAATATGTTTTCTAGACCTTCAAGGAAGACTATTATAATCCTTGGAATCAGGAAGGATAGAAGATAACAAAGTGGATGTATGCAATCTTGAATGGAAAGGTGTAATGTTCCCAACCAATTTTTGGCCAAGAACTAGGTTCCAATCTGTTGTTTTTTGTTTTGTTTGCAAATTTATATTATAGAAGGATGTATTTTTACTGATTTTTCTGCATAGAAGACATCATAACAAATATGGAACACATGATGATGAAGTAAACACATAAATAGAGACAACAAGTTTCATATCTAACCTTTATCTAGATAGAATAAGTGATCTTCATACATAGATCTCCAGATCTCATACAATATAGGAGATATAGAGACCCTAGGTGTTCCTCAACGTTAATTTATTTCCCTTCTTGAATAGATTCCTTTCGATCCCTGCTGTTACGGCCTGGATGCTTAGATCTGGAGATAGTACCACCCTAGAATGCTGGAACTAGGCTAGATGGAAATGCTCAATATTTCGGCCTCCTAGTAAATGGCCTCCAAATGATGTCAAAGCACTCTCAAACTGTATAGCAGGGCCTCTAGAGTAGGAATGAAGCAAGTTAGATTTAAATCCCTCAAGTTTTCCCTAAGATCTATGAATATCCTCAATGGGAGTTGAACCCTCCTTCAAAAATTCTTCCCGAGCCAAATAAAATAATTCAAAGGTGATACCCTTGGTATCAATGCTGCAAAAGGACACTATGACTCTATAGATGAACCTCCAATGACACAAAAATATAGATCTAGAATCCTCCAAGAAGATTGAGCCTTTTCTCTTCCAAATATATGCCCTACTATTCAACACCCTTCAGATCTGTGCACCAACTCCAAGTGTTATCTGCTGGATACCTTTAGGGAGGGATCTTTTAGCTCCTTGGACAAGCTTGAACTAGGAACAGAAGAATCTTCTTTCACCTCCTTGATGGTTGCTAGGGTTTGTTTACTCAAAACCCTCAAAACTTAAGTTGTCTAGCTCAAGAGTGCAAAGTGAAAAGTGAATAATGAGAATAGAATTGTAAGAGGTTTGCCCTTCCCCTAATTTTATACCTCCTTTTCTAATTTTCAAGTGAGTTTCTTTTTCAATTTCATAAGGGCTTTAATTTAATCTTCCTTAGTATTTTACCAAAGTCACTTTAATAATAAAACTTTAGATCCTTTTTAGTGACAAAACCCACATTTCCTTCCCCTTTCTTATCTTGAACTATAGTCTAGAGGGGTAGATAGACTAATACGTCCCCTACCTATACTGGAAATTGATTGTCCTCAAGCAATCAAGAACCATTCTCTTGCACTGTTCTTTCACTTTCCAAAGTAACATCTTCTAAGGGAAAATATTTCCATTTAACCAAGTACTCTTTAATGACTCTGCTCCTTAGTTATTTCACCCTAGTTTCCAAGATCCAATCTTGTATGAGGTGGATTTGTCCTTCTTCATCCATGGGGGGCAATGTCTCATTGACTAATACATGTTGGCCTAATTCTTTTTTCAAACAAGACAGACGTAAAACATTGTGGATCTTACTCCCCGGGGAAATTTCAATTCATATGCTACTTCTCCAATTCTTATTTGTACTTCATATGGACCATAGAAGGGGAAATTTAAATTCATATGCTACTTCTCCAATTCTTATTTGTACTTCATATGGAACATAGAAGCGGGGTTATAATTTATCAGCACCAATCTTCTTGATAGATGATTTTCTATATGGATGCAGGTGCAAGTATACTAGATCCCCTACCTCAAAGGTGTGCTTCACCCTTTTCCTATCTGCATATATTTTCTGTTGGTTTTGGGATCTATGGAGATTTTCTTTGAGTTATCTGATGATTTATTGGTTAACCTGGATCCACTCCTTTTCCATAGGGTCCTTTCTTTCTCCAAATACAATCTCTTAAAAAGTAAGAGGATCATCACTGTATAAATATTTGAAGGGGGGCATGCCAATGGACATGTGGTAGGTGGTATTGTAACAATATTCCCCTAAGTAAATCCATTTGACCTAATATTTTTGTTGTCCTGCTACATAATTTATGAGGTAACCCTCTATCCATTTGTCGAAAATTTCATTTTGTCCATTAGTTTGGGGGTGGTAGCTAGTGCTAGGAGTCAATTCAGTGCCCACTAGTCTAAAAATATCTTACCAAAAGATACTCATTAATTTTCTATCTCGGTCACTAACAATGTTCTTAGGTATGTCATGCATCCTAAACATATATTTGAAGAACAATTCAACTACTTATGATGCATATGTTAGTGTCATGATTCTAGGAGAATCCCTTGTCATTCCTTTAAGTGTAACTCTCTTCCCTTCATTTGAGTTGAGGGACATCTCCATTGTTTTATAGTTGGTTGTGATTGGACCCAAAGTGCTGAGCCACTGCACCCCTAATATGATATTAGTGTCACGAATGTTTACCACATAAAAGTCTTGGGTTAAAGTGTATCAGCCTAGAGTTAGGTTCATTTGTGTAATGTACCTGTCACAAGCTATGGTACAACCGTGCTACTTCAACCAAGAATCCTTCAAATTCCATTGTGGGTAGATGTCTCTTCTCAACCATAGCTATATCAATAAATTTGTGGGATTCTCCTTCATATATCAACAAAGTTTCTCATTTCCCTTGATCTACTCCTTTTATTCTAAAGGTGTTGAATTTTGGTATCCCACTCATAGAGGCAATGGTGATCTTTTTATGGCCTTTATCTGGTGTTTCATGATCCATTATTTCTTCCTCTTCCTCTCTAAGATTTTCCTGCATAGTATGGATAGCCCAATCATATTCACCTTCTGCATACTCCTCATTGTCATATACTACCTCAATATAATGTATTTCCCCCTTTCCTAAACATCTATGTCCCGGTTGCCACGTGTCCCTGCAAGGGTCACATAGTTGCTTTCTCCTTAGGTCTGTTCTTGTATCCTAATACAATTTACCTTTTCCTCTGTCCACTGGTCTAGTGTCACAAATTCTCTGAACCATGGGGGGTTTAAGTGTGAACCTATTTTTTTTGGATGCTCCTACTAAACCCCTGGTGCGTTCAATGGCATCATGTAAGGTTATCGGCTTGAAGGCATTAACCCATCCTTTCAGTGGTTTAATGAGCCTTTCTATGAACAACATAAGTAACCTTGATTCTTCCACATCTAGAACCATCACTAATACCCTTTGAAACTCTTCAATAAAGGCCTCAGTCAAACTTGTCTGTTTAAGCTATGTAAGCTCCCTGAAATCACGATCTGGGTCTCCTTTGTTGAAGCTGTCAATAATCCTTTGAGTGAATTCTTGGTAAGAGATGATTGGCCCATGAACCAAGGTGGTTATTCCATGAAACCACCATTCATGTTACTTTACCATCAAGTACATAGTTGGAAATTTGATATCTTGGCTTTCCTTCATAGGATTCCATTGGAGGTATGCATCCATATTTTGTACCAACGTTGTAANCCCATGAACCAAGGTGGTTATTCCATGAAACCACCATTCATGTTACTTTACCATCAAGTACATAGTTGGAAATTTGATATCTTGGCTTTCCTTCATAGGATTCCATTGGAGGTATGCATCCATATTTTGTACCAACGTTGTAATTGGAAGATGATCTGATCCCTCAAAGGTGGGTGGATCCATTTTACGAGATTTTTAGCCTAGTTAATTTGTACATTTGTAACTCTCCTTGGATCTTATTTTTAGATTGAAGTGGAAGTATTCTCCCATAGAGACTTGTCTCCTAAATCCTATGCTCATAGTGTTGTATTCACTCCGTTGTTTCACATTCTTCTCCCAAGATTTCAGAATCTGATGCATTAGCTTCCCTTCTTTGCGTGTTGTGGGAGGTAGGCATGTAGGGCCTAGGGGTTGTTTAGTTGAGTGCATGGGAAAGGATCACCTCTCCTTCATTGGAGTGATGCTCCTCCATTTGACCTTTTTGTATAGATTCTTCATGATTCCCATTGCCTCCATAAGATCCAACAACTTCATGATTTTCACCATACATGGGTGGTTCTTTGCCATGCTTCTGTTCCATCGAAAACTGAGAAAGGATTCCCGAATATTTTCTCAGCTATTCTNTTTGTATAGATTCTTCATGATTCCCATTGCCTCCATAAGATCCAACAACTTCATGATTTTCACCATACATGGGTGGTTCTTTGCCATGCTTCTGTTCCATCGAAAACTGAGAAAGGATTCCCGAATATTTTCTCAGCTATTCTAACATTGTTATCATTCTATCTTGTCCCCTTTGAAAGTTAGTAAGAGATGAGTGGAGTTCTTACTACCCCAATGATAAGTGGTTCTGCATTTCTTCCAGAGTATGTTGCATGTTTTCTTGATTTCTCTGAAGTATCTCTTTCATTGCATGGGCTAATTATCTTCCATAAGTTCAGTTTCTTGATATGTAGCATTTTATGTCTCATGTGTCTCTCCCATGCTGCCTTCCTGCTCTTCCTCTTATGGATTACTTGTCATGAGTTGATCCCCATGAACTCTTCTTCTGGTCATCTTGTTACTTTCCAATGGTGAAGTAAATTTTCTATGATACCATTGGAATGTTCCCAACCCATTTTCGGCCAAGAACTAGGGTTTCAATCTGATGTTTTGTGTTTTGTTTGCAAATTTCTACTACAAAAGGATGTGCTGGAGTATTTTTACTAAGTTTATTGCACATAAGACATTATAACAAGTATGGAACGGATGATAATGAAGTAAACACATAAACATAGACAACAAGATTTATATCTGACCTTTATTTAGATAGAATAAATGATCTTCATACATAGATATGCAGATATGGTACAATATAGGAGATATAGAGACCCTAGGTATTCCTCCACTGAATACAACTGATAATAAAATTAATTTATTTCCCTTCTTGAATATATTCCTTCATATCCATCCATGCTGGTATGACATGGATGATCATATTTGTAGATAGTATTTCCCTGGAATGCTTGATCTGGAAGTGGTACGACCCTAACTAGCTGGAAATGCTCAATATTTTGGCCTCTTAGTAAATGGCCTCCAAATGATGTCAAAACACCCTCAAAATGTAGATCACAGGCTCCAGAGTAGGAATGAAGCAAGTTAGAGTTAAATCCCTAAAGTTTTCCCACAGATCTATGATTATCCTCAATGGGAGTTGCACCCTCCTTCAGAAATTCCTCTTGAGAAAAATAAAATAATCCAAAGGGGATATCCTTCATATCAATGGTGCAAAAGGATGCTATGACTCGATAGATGAAACTCCAATGGCACAAAACTGCAGATCTAGGTCCAAGAAGATCGAGCCTTTTATCTTCCAAAGATAAGCCCTACTACTGAAAACCCTTCAGATCTATGCAACAAATCCAAGTGTTATTTGTGACTAGATTAGAATGGTGAGGGAGGGATCTTTCACCTCCTTGTCCAATCTTGAACCAGGAACAGAGGAATCTTTCACCTCCTTGCTGGTTGCTAGGGTTTGTTTACTCAAAACCCTCAAAACGTAAGCTATCTAGCTCAAGAGTGCAAAGTGCAAAGTGAATAATGAGAATATAATAGTAAGAGGTGCACCCTTCCCCTTATTTTATACCTCCTTTTCTAATTTTCTATTGAGTTTCTTTTTCCACCTGCTAACTTTTTTAATTTAATCTTCCTTAGTAGTTTACCAAAGTCATTTTAATAATAAAACTTTAGATTCTTTTTAGTGACAAAACCCACATTTCCTTCCCCTTGCTTATCTTGGACTATAGTCTTGAGGGGTAGCTACACTACTACGTCCCTAAGCTCTTATGTCAATGAGAAGGGGATATTACACATATGTTAAAGAAAATAAGATCATGTTATCAACCTAGCATCATCAAAACAATGGATGAAAAAAATTACACATGCAAAGAAATAAAAGCTTCATACTTTATCTATTCTTCACTTCCACTAGAATTTGCATTTGAAACTCCCCACTTCGCCTCTTTCTTTATATCAAATTCACCATTTGATATCACAAACAAAAGTGGAAGAGATATGTTGACATTTATCACAACCTACAATGTAAATCGAGTGAATTAAAACCAAAGGCTCAAGTTATGTTACATGTGAAAACTGGTAGCATGTAACAATAGGAATCCAAAGTTATTTCCACCGAAACTTGCTCTCTAGTCACTCCCTGTGTAATATTATATATTTTCCAACATGATTATTTCATTATAATTTTCCTCATTTGTTCAGTTGTAAGAAGATGCTTATGACAAAATAGTGAGCATGACAAAATGCAAGATAAAAGGTTAAAAACTAAAGTAAATCCACCAATATTTGAATTTGGACTCTTTATACGAAGGGTTCCTATATTAACCATCACTAAATCACAACTAAACATATATAATATAATGAAAACATCTACATGTAAACTTTTTGGAAGTATGAAAAATGTGTGGAATACTACCCACTATTGGTAAAGCTAGTAATGTAGGAGGAAATACAAATGGTGAGAAAATGGTAGCAATGCCTCAATTTTCAAATTGGTTCCAAAGGAAAGATATGATAGAGCTTAGCATGCGTCTACCCATACTTATGAACTTGGATATGGATAAGCCACCCCAAGGTAGGCAATCCATATTTGACCTAAATACCACTACCAGAACTCTATGAAAATGAACTAAAACAATCAATTCCTTTTCATAGAATTTTGGTTGTGGTTTTCAGGTGATATATGAGTGGTCTTCCTCAAGTGGCTTATCCATATGCAAGATGATGGGTTATGCATATGCAAGATGATAACATATTTGGAAGATGCATGTTCAACTCAATCATATGTTTCTTTTGGCTCCAATGCCAAAATTTGGTGGAAATGTTTTAGTGAGTATCTGGGATGAGATGAGGGTTTATATCACAGGTTTAATATAAAGCATAAAAAAATTTACTATTAATTTGTAGTTAAGATGAATTTATACTATTTTTATAAATACAAATTATTATTTTTTTATAGAAAGTTCTTCTATATTAATGGAAATAAGTTAGTGGTATTTAAGACATCCTTCACCATTTGTTGTTTTTCATTCTTTATGAATAGTGGGTAATATTGTCATTGGCCATGATGTGCAGACCAAAGTCTTAGTCCACACTTTTTTCATAATTCTTCAAAAAATTTGCATGATTGTTTTTCTTATATTCTATATGCTTATCTATAATTTAGAGGTTAAAATAGAAACCCTTCATATAAAGAGTCCAAATTCAAACATTGGTGGATTTACTTTTATGTTTAACCTTTTATCTTATATCTTGTCATGTGCAGGTTGTTAAGCACAATCACTCTTCCTCACATCTCAAATTTTGTGTGTAACATTACTTGATCCTTTACTTTTAAATAACTCCATTTACATTTTAGGATGTGATCAATGCCAACATCTTTCCTCCATTTTTATTCGTTCAAACCACTATTGAATTCAATATAAAGAAAGAGGCAGGATGGGAAGTTTCAAATGAAACTTCTAGTAGAAGTGATAAACAAATAAATCATGAAGTCTTTCTTTCTTTGAATATGTAATTTTCTGCATCCCATTTTTATTCGTTCAAACCACTGTTGAGTTCAATATAAAGAAAGAGGCGGGATGGGAAGTTTCAAATGCAACTTCTAGTAGAAGTGATAAACAAATAAATCATGAAGTCTTTCTTTCTTTGAATGTGTAATTTTCTGCATCCATTTCTTTTATGATTTCAGGTCAATAACATGAGTTTCTTTTATTTTACATATACCTCGTCATTCAAGGTTGCATACATCCACTTTGTGATATTTTAGCATGGTTGAATCCAAGTTTATTGCCTTGAAGTTCTATAAAACATATTGAGAGATGGCTAGGATGAAAAAAATACAGGTTTCACATATGTTAATGTATATGTGACTCTAATTGAGGATTTTTATGGCTTGGATAGGATTGACTTGCAGTCTCATGAAAATACACAAATATGCGAAAAGGAATTTAATATCTTTGAGAGTTATTTAGCCTACTAATATGAGGATGAAATGGTAGAAACATTTGAGGTTCATGAAAACAAATAGGTCTATGAAAAGGAAGTTAAGATCTTGGAGAATTAATTAGCTAATGAATATGAGGATGAAATGTTAATTACTTATATTGCTTTGGTTTTTGTACATATCAAGAGATAGGAATTCAGCCTCGAGGTTTTAATTTCATTTAGAAAGAGAGATTATCCTCTTATATATTTTAGGGAATGTGTGTCTAATCAACAATAATTATGTGGTACTTAATCACTTATAAAACTACATAGCATGTAATTCAATATATTATTGTACTTCGACTTGGTTTTTCAAATATAGTGTTCTAATTCTTTTCTCGTAACACATATATTATATATGGCTAGACTATGATATATTTTGAAAAAAATTGACAATACCAATTTTCATTATTATTGTGAAGTGTCTAAATAAGTATTGATTTAGTGAATATATTTTTTAATCTACATTGATTGTGGTAATTTCTTTTTGTTATTAAATTTTTTTCTATTAAAATATTAATGTAGTGTACATAATTTCCACTACAACCAACATTCAACTATGGTATCCATTAATGACCCAAGACCAAGATATCCATCAATTACCCAATATTTTGTTGTCCTACAAGCCAACTATAAAAAAAAACAACATAACAAACCAAGTATGCAAAATTATGATAGTATCTGGAAACAAAGACAATTGTACTAGAAAAGGAAATTAAAATATTAGTCATCCAAAGTATGAACCCGGGGCAAAGCCTTGGATAGGATTGCATCTATTCCAACACCGCAAGGAGACAGACAGATCCAGAAGGTAACCTATTGTCCCGAAGCAAGGGAAACTACAGAGAGCCTCTATTGCATTCTACTAGCTAGGATACCATTGTTAATAATATCTTGTTCTGACCTTCAATAGCCTCCAGTCCTTCCCTCAATTTCTCTTGTTTTGACCTTCAAGAGACTCTAGTCCTTCCCTGAATTTCTTTTAATCTTGCTCCTTGGTAAGCATCCCATAATCCACTATGGATTTTGCATGTGAAAATAGCTCCACAATGCAGTGGAATTTAGTGTCCTTGTTCCTAGATAAAACGGAAATCAAGGATTATTTCCGCACATGCTTATCCATAACATCATCCTCCTGGGTCGCCCTCATTTTAAAATTTCTGGCATGACATGACTGAGGACGATAGGAGACCAGAAACAAAGATCCAAATCCTTCTAAACACAAATATCCTTATCTATGTTAAACAACTTCTCCCCACACTCAGTAGTAATGAAGGTCAGTACAAGGCCAAACATGTCACTGGTACTCATTAATGCATGCTCATCATCATATCGATATCCTCTCGGCATGAACGCTTCCACCACCTCCAACGTCATCTATGCATTGTTTTCTCTCAAGCAGGGATCAAATCATGGAGGAGAAGGACTAGACTGGTTTGAATGGATAGAGGATGTGGTAGCGGTGTTTGATTGTAAACCTTGAAAGCAAGGTTTGATTGTAAACCTTACTTTAAACAACATAAAGATTTAAATTTGAAAGCAAGGTTTGATTGTAAACCTTGCTTTAAACAACATAAAGATTTAAATTTCATAAAGATAATTTTCTCTTATTTACCTAATGATTTTTTAGGTAATTTTTGCTTAAATTATTATTTTTAATTTTTTATAAGAATTTTTTTAATTCTTATTAAAGAAAAAAAAACCGACAATCATAAGGTGTGTATAGTACCATCCAGAAAGTTCCTTTGAGAGAAAAATAAGTAAATACCATGCTTAGAGAATAAACATAATCTTATTTTTGAGTCAAAAG
>SNQJ01S0010468.1:45464-62099 GCA_010110895.2 Picea sitchensis
GTTCTCTTACTCCACAAAGCGTCTTCCCGTGGAGGCTTTCACCATAAGGGGACCACTTTGGAGTTCATCCATATTTACTTCTTATCAACCATGAAAAAACAATAATGATTCATATTTACATTAAACAATATTGGGTCCATTACCCAAGCCTTTGTGCTACGAGGCTTTCTTCAAGGGTTGACATCAATGAGAACCAACCTTAATCAATAATATATAAGATAAGTCATATATAAGATAAGTGTTAGGAGAAAATAAGTAGAACACTATATGTTGGAAAAACAATGACGAACTACAATAATTTATTGAATTATATGCCATGTAATTTTATAAATAATTGAGGACCACAAAACTGTTTCTGATTAGACACCAATTTCCTACAAAATATAAGAGGATACTATCTCTTTCTACATGAAATTAAAACCATTAGGTGGAACTTATGTTTGATGATCCGTAGAACCACCTTTTGACATACCTATGTATTTTCATGAGACTGCAAGTCCTCAATCTTATCCAAGCCAAGGAATATGAGTATGAAATCCTAACAATGTTTGATACACCTAATACACCTTATATTGCTTTTGGTTTTTGTACATATCAAGAGATAGAAGTTCCAGCTGATGGTTTTAATTTCATGTAGAAATGGAGATTATACTCTTATATATTCTAGGGAATGTGTGTCTAATCAACAATAATTATGTGGTCGTTAATTACTTATAAAACTATATAGCAGGTAATTCAATATATTATTGTACTTTGACCTGGTTTTTCAAATATAGTGTTCTAATTCTTTTCTCCTAACACTTATATTATATATGACTAGACTATGATATATTCTGAAAAAAAGTTGACAATATCAATTTTCATAGATTATCATTATTATTGTGAAGTGTCTAAATAGGTGTTAATTTAGTGAATATGTTTTTAAATTTGCATTGATTGTTGAATTTTTTTTCTTGTTATTAAGAATTTATATTAAAATATTAATAGAATGTACATAATTTCCATTACAACAAACATTCAACCAAGGTATCTATTAATGACCAAGACCCAGATATCGATCAATGACCCAAAAGTTTGTTGTCTTGCAACCAACTATAAAAAAACAACAACATAACAAACCAAGTCTGATAATATCTGAAAACAAAGAGAATTGAACTAGAAAAGGAAATTAAAATATAAGTAATCCAAAGTATGAACCCAGAGGAAATCCTTTGATAGGATCACATCTATCCCAACAGGAAAAGGAGAGAGAAAGACAGATCCCCAAATAGCCTACTGTCCTGAGGCAACTACAAAGAGCCTCCATTGCGTTTTACGAGTTAGGATACCATTGTTAATAATATCTTGTTTTGGCCCTCAAGAGCCTCAGTCTTTCCCTGGATTTCCTGTAATATTTCTCCTTGGTAAGCATCCCATAATCAACCATGGTTTTTGCATGTCAAAATAGCTCCACATTACGGTGGAATTTAGTGTCCTTGTTCCTAGAGAAACCCAAATCACGGATTATTTCCCCACGTGATTATCCATAACATCATCCTCCTAATAGTCCCTAATTAGCTTCACGTCCTCCTCTAATGGATAGATTCCTTAGCAACAAAGATGATAGAGCTGTGGTAATGGACCACCACATTCGCCACCGCAAGGGTCGCCCTCATTTTACAACCTGCATAATTTTTGGCATGACATAACTGAGGACGATAGGAGACCAGACAAAGATCCAAATCCTTCTAGACTCTTTCAGAAAGAGAAACGAAAAACAACCCAAGACAGATCCGTATCTATCTTTAACAAATTCTCTCCACACTCAGTAGTAATGAAGACCAAGGCCAGTACAAGGCCAGACACAAAGATCGAAATCCTTCTAGACTCTTTCAGAAAGAAAAATGAAAAACAACCCAAGACAGATCCTTATCTATGTTTAACAACTTAGTAGTAATGAAGGCCAGTACAAGTCCAAACACATCATTAGTATTCATTAATGGAATCATGCTCATCATCATATCGATATCCTCTAGGCACGAACGCTTCCACCACCTCCAACGTCATATATGCATTGTTTTCTCAGGCAGGGATCAAATCACGGAGGAGGAACCTATGGGTTTGAATGGATAGAGGATGTGGTAGGGGTGTACGAGATGAAAATAAATTTCTCAGTTTGTCCTCATATATCGTTACACAACTATTTGCCTCATACACATGGCTCTCCATGCCAGTTTTCACCCGATCTTGGTGTTATTGATTGTAAACCTTGATTTAAACAACATAAAGATTTAAATTTCTTAAAGATAATGGTCTGTTGTTTACCTAATGACTTTTTAGTTAATTTTTGCTTAAATTATTATTTTCTCTTTTTCTAAGAAAAAAAACTAGAAAATATGTAATTCTCATTGAAGAAAAATAAAAACTACAATCATAAGGTGCCCATAATACTATCCACAAAGTTTTGTCAAAAGAAAACTAAATAGATACCATGCTTAGAGAATAAACATAATCTCATCTATGAGTCAAAAGGAATTGTTAATTCCAACCCTAACTGCCATATTAGATTCCAAAACTTATCATAATGTAGTCATATATAAGATAAGTGTTAGGAGAAAAGAAGTAGAACACTATATTTTGGAAAATCAATGACGAACCACAATACTCTATTGAATTAACTGCCATGTAATTTTATAATTAATTAAGGACCACATAGTTCTTGATGATTAGACACTCATTTCCTACAATAGATAAGAGAGTGATATCTCTTTCTACATGAAATTAAAATCACTAGGTGGAACTTCTGTTTCATGATGTGTAGAAAAACCAAGAATAGTTCCTCTGCAAAATCATTCTCAAAGATTGTGTTTTCATGATACTACAAGTCATCAATATTATCCAAGACATCAACATCCTCAATTTGACTCACATATGTTGAAAACTATAATTATAATTGGTGAGATCTTCACATCTCCGTCGATTTTATCGGTCAGTCAGAGTGCAAAGTCATATATTTACTCAAAAGTTAGTCAGAAAGCAGGAAGCTATAAATGGAGCCGATTTATATAGTCTCGAGCTCTGGTAAATGGTTAAAGAGTGATTTGAACTAATGATAGTCTTTAATGTTGAGTCGGTCTTAGCTTCTATAGGAAGTATTAGTGAGTGTCTATATATGTCCGAGTCTCTTAGTTAGTTGATGATGCTGAATAGAAGCAGTTGATGCGTAAATAAGAAGAATAGAGATAGAGTGAACCAACAACAGGTGAAGAGTTGAAAAAAGAATCCATTAGAGTTGAATCTCACCTCTATCATTGTATTTTGTATTCACACTCATTGTAGAAGTTAATGAACATCATGCTTTTCTGTATTGACAAATTTTATGTCTTATTTATGAGTTTATGTGCTAATCATAGCATTTTGTTATTCCAAATTAATAAATCATTTGTTTAAGTGTGTGTATTCACAGCGCACAACAAACTGAGCATTATGTGTACTACGCAATGGTCTTGAGAACTTTGTAGGGTAGCCTGTTTCATGCATAATATTTGAAACTGCGTTACATAGAGTAGACTGCACCCACTGTTGGAAACTGCATTACATAGAGTAGACTGCACCCACTGTTGATACACTAAATCTAATCCTTCAAATTGGTATCAGAGGAGGTTCTATCATAACAGAACAAGTTTGTCAGAGTAGAAAATTTGTTGAGAGTAAAATACGGCTTCTACCTCAAACATGTAACCTCCCACTTTTACAGGCAAGAATTATGATATGTGGTCCTTTACCATGAAGGCTTTATTTCGAGGTCAATATGTATGGGAAATATTCGAGAATGGCTATGTTGAATGAGTAGATTAGGAATCATAAAATGCTCTCACGCAAGCTGAGAAAGATGTCTTGAAAGATCAAATAAAGAAGGATGGAAATGTGTTGTTTTACATACATCATGAGAGAATACTTCCAAGAGTTGCATCAACAAAGAAAGACAATGAAGCATGGGACACATTACAAACATCTTATTAGGGCATGGAAAAAGTAAAGACTGCAAAACTGCAGATTCTTAGAAGAGATTTTGAAACCATGTCAATGAAAGATTCAAACATAGTAGATTCATTTTACACACATGTCATTGGACTCATAAATCATATTAAGTCTCATGGTGAAACCATAGAAGACACAAAATTTGTTGATAATGTGCTTAGGAGTCTTCCTCATAAGTTTGATACCCTTGTTGGGACCCTAGAAGAGAGAAAATACTTGAGCCAGTTGAGTCTAGATGAACTGCAAGCTTCCCTCATCAATCATGAACACAAATTGAATAGATGAAGTATGCCATTAGAAAATGCATTTTATTCACAGTCATCTATAAACTGTGGAAGAGGAAGGGGGAGAGCTAAATCTAGAGGTAGAGGAAGAAGCTCTATTAGAGATGGATAGAGTAGCAATCCTAGAAATACTAGTGGACGAGGTCAAAACTCAAGTACCAACCAGTCAAGTTGTCAAAGAACTGACAAATCAAAGATTCTATTCCATTACTATAAAAAGTATGGACATTATGCATATGAGTGTAGTAAGAGACAATACAATCAGAACAAGCAAAGTCAATATCAGTCACATAGAAAAAATAACCAAACTTTCCCTTATGATTATGGTGCACAGTATAACTATGTCTAGCATAGTAGAAATGCCTAATATAGTGTCACCAGTTGAATGCAATGTTTCTCAAGCAAGTCCATGTGACATATGGTACTTAGATTCAAGCTACAGTAACCACATGACATGAAGCATACAACTATTTTCTAGTTGGGATGAGTCAGTCCAAACGAAGGTTACACTTGGAATAGATATCCAAGCTATTGTCTTAGGGAAAGCCAATACAAATATTTCAACTAGACAAGGAGAACACAAAGTTATGTCTGATGTATATTATGTTTCTGGTCTGAAGCATAATTTGATGAGTACAGGGAACTGTTACAAGAAAGATACATAATCCACATGGAAAATAATCACTGTGTAATTATGTATAAATGCCCAAGCAATCTACTTATTGCAAAAATCTAGATGAAAAGTAACATGATGTTCCCACTGACATTGAAGCCAGCCAATAATAAGAATACAAAAAATTTGTTGATAAAGAAAAAAGGGCACAGTTAGACACTACATTCACAACAGAAAGTGCTCATAGTTCCAATGAAGGAAATAGTTTGTGCAGTATCATGAAAGGAGAAAATGGTCCAGACATGAAGGTAGCATTCCAATATGAAACACATGATGATTCCCAGATATGGTAGTTTGTATTTGAACATTTGAACTTTGGAGGTCTGAAGATGCTACATGCAAAGGATATGGTAAAAGGCTTACCATTGATTGAAAAAACATAAATGATATGTGAAGGCTACATATTGGCAAGCATCACTGAGAATCATTTCCAGTTGGCAAGTCTTACAGAGGAAAAGCTCCATTGGAAATATTACACTCAGACATTTGTGGATCAATGAAAACTTCTTCTATAGGAGATATTACTTATCTCATCAAGTGTCTAAGAATGGAAGGAGGCGGAGAATACATTTCAATAGAATTTCAAAACTTTTGTAAATTTCATGGAATCTACAGGAAATTGATCGTGAGATACCCACCACAGCAAAATGGTGTCGCAAAGAGAAATAACATAACCATCATGGAAATGATGCACACTATGTTGACATCCAAACATTTGTCAAATTATTATTGGGTTGAGGCACTAGAAACTACAGTATACATCTTGAACATATGTCCAACAAAGAGTGTAAAGAATAGAGTTCCTTAGGAATCCTGGACAGGTTCAAGGCATAATGTTGCGCAATTAAATTTTTTTGGTTGCATCACATATGCACATGTTTCATATGAACTAAGAAGGAAGCTGGACAACAAAGGACATAAATTTATATTTGTTGTGTATTCTAAAGAGACAAAATGATACAAGATTTATGACCCGATCACAAGAAAAGTCATAATCAACTGCGATGTTCAGTTCGTGGAGAATGAACCATGCGATGGAACCATAGCAAAGACAATAAAAGTTATTGATGCAATGGAGCATGATGATACATGATATGAAGTGGTTCAAACATCATGCACAATTCAGTGCACAACAATAGGTGCACAGTCTACACCTAAAGTGCAACAAATACCAACAAGTAGTCCAAGAAGTTCTACATCTCCAGATCCAACTTTATAAAGTCTTTTACGAAGAAAGACAACAAGTCTACGCAACATCTATAATGAAGACGCAACAAATTCATTTGCAATTTTTTCTCTGTTTTTAGAAATAGATGATCCATTAACCTTTGAATAAATTGTCAAAGATGATGTATGGGCACAAGCCATGGATGAAGAAATCAGTTGCATAAAGAAAAATGAAACATGGAATTTTGGTTGATGTACTAGCAACCTGCGCGGGTAAATTTAGGAGAATTAAGTTTTTATTTACATCTTTTTAAGTTAATATAGTAGGCAGGAAGGATGCAATACATTCTTGATCACAACAAGATTTAATACTAAAAAAAGGAGTATACTAGTCTCCGTTTAATACATTTGTATTAACCAAACGAGATTTCAATATTTTATTGATATTGGGTGGTTCAAAGAAAGGTGAAGGACACAAGGGTTCGTAATGAATAGTTTCATTCTGAATTCATAATAAGATATATATAATAATAATTGATTGTAAAATAATCATGCTTTTACAAGGATAAGACCTGTCTATATATATGTCCTTTATTTATTTATTGTGATATTTTTATTCTCTTAAATTTTTCTTTGTCCTCAAAATAATGATAAGGAAGGTAATTGGAGAAAGTGCTCTCACTCCCATGCAACATCTTTTTTTGGTAGATTTTTCCATTTAATCAGATATTCCTTGATTACTCGAGAATGTAATCTCTTTTCCAAGGTGGTGATAATGGCTTCGAGCTCTAAAATGATTCTTTCTTCCTCATCCAACATAGGAAGTATAGTTTGTTGTTTTTGTTGTTGCCTCGAGATTATCTTTAAACATGATACATGAAAGATGTTTTGGATAATCTAGTAAATCCAATTGGTAAGCTAAGTGACTGATTTTTCTATTTATTTGGTATGGTCCATAAAATTTTGGAGCCAATTTAATCTTCACATGTTGTTTAAGGGAAAAATGTTTGTAAGGTTGAAGTCACACAAATACCCAGTCTCCTACTTCAAACTCTCTTTGTGTTCGGTTTTGATCAGTTTGTTTCTTCATTCAGTTCCTTGCAATTGTTAAGTTTTGTTTGACTAACTGAAGGATTTTATGACTTTCGTCTAAATGGTCTTTTACTGATGCAACTTTTATGTGGCTGGTGGCCAAATCCTTCCATGATGGAGGTTCGTAAAAATAAAGAGCTTGGAAAGGTGTAATTTTAGCTGATGTGTAATAAGTGGAATTATACCACCACTCAACAAGGTGCAACCATTGAAAGCATTTATTTTGTTTTTCGGAGATAAAACAACGAAGATAGGTTTCTCAACATTTATCGATGGATTATCTTTGACCATGTGTTTGAGGGTGGTAAGTTGAGCTCATATTGAGAGAGGTTTCGATCTATTTGCAAAATTCTCTCTAAAAATTCCCTTTAAATTTGACATCTCTATCGACGACGGTAACCTTAGGGTACCCATGTAGTTTGTAAATATTTTTATAGCATATTTCAATCGTTTGTTTTGCTGAATCGGTTTTCCTTACTCCAATAAAGTGTTCATACTTAGTTAGTATGTCTACTACTAATAATATTTTATCTTTTCCGTCGGATATGGGTAGTTCTTCAATGAAATCCATTGAAATTTCTTCCCATTTTTGGTTGGGAATGTGTAATGGGAGTAACCTAGGGGTCGACACATTTTCATTATTGTTCCTTTGACAAAGATGACATTATGCTACATATTTTCGAATATCTCCACTCATCCCTTTCCAAAAAAAATATCTTTGTGCATTATAGTATGTTTTGAAAAATCCTACATGACCTGCAACTGGGTAATCATGAGATTCTTTAAGAACCTTGGCTTTAAATCTTGAGTTGGTATTTAAGTAGATTCTCCCTTTATACCATAAGCTATCGTTTTTCCATTAGAACTTAGGATATTGATTTACATAGTTGATTATAGAGAATGTCTTTGTTTTATTTGCATACTCAATTTGGATTTCATACAACCATTCTTGAATGGCTATTGATATTGAAAAAAATTGTGTTTCTTCATCTTTTCGTGATAGGGAATCAACCGCGATGATTTCTATTCCACTTTTATTTAGAATTTTCATATCAAAGGTGGAAATTTTCTCTATCCACTCTTGTTGTTCGGTTGACAATGTGTTTTGTTGTAACATGTACTCGAGACTATTATGATCTATGTGTATCAAGAACTTACTTCGCGATATATATTGGCGCCATTTTGTTAATGCATGCATGATGGCAATAATTTCCTTATTGTAAGTGGATTGAAAGCATTCTGTTTGATTTAATTATGTTCTCTCAAAAGCTATTGGGTGCCCATATTGCATCAATATTACTCCAATTCAAAAACTTGAATGTTTTTTAAGTTTTCAAAACATTTTTTTTCTTCCACATTCCATTGGAAGGAGTTTTTCTTAAGGATATTTGTTAAAGGGGCAGTTAAATGAGCATAGTTCTTCACAAATCTTCAATAGTATCGTGTCAATCCTAGAAATCCTCTTAACTTGGATATGTTTTTGGGTTTAGGCCATTCTGTTATTTCCCTGATGTTTTTGGGGTCTACCTTGATTCCTTTTTTGGATATGATATCACCAAGGTACTCTAATTCCTCCTTGTAAAATGTACATTTTGACATTTCGATGTAGAATTGATTTTCCTCTAGAAGAGATATCACTTGTCCCAAATGTTTCATATGCTCCTCCCATGTTTTACTGTACACTAAGATATCATCGAAGAAAACTAAGACATGTTTCCGTAAGTATGGGTTAAATAATTCATTCATTGTTACTTGGAAATTGATAGGGGCATTAGTTAGTAGGAAAAGACATCACATTGAATTCGTAGTGTCCTTCGTGTGTCTCGAAGGAAGTCTTGGCTACATCTTCTAGTATGACTCTAATATGATAGTACCCAGATCTTAAATCAAGTTTTGAAAAGAATCTCGCTCTGTGAAGTTCATCCAACATTTCATCAATAAATGGTATGGGAAATTTTATTTTTAATTGTTATTCTTTTTAGCCCTGGATAATCTATGCATAATCTGAAAGATCCATGTTTCTTTCGATCTAACACTATTGAAGCTACATATGGATTTATTCTTTCCGTAATGACACTACATTTTAATATGCCTTGGAGTAATCTTTCTGTCTTTGTTTTGTTGTGATGAGGGTATTTGTATGGTATAACTTTGATTGGGCTTGATCTTGGTTTAACTTCAATTATATGTTCAATTCTTCTTTGAGGTGGTAACTCCATGGGAAGTTCTTGAAATACCTTCTTATATTTTTGAAGTAGATCCTGGATGTCTGATGTTCTCCAATAATCATGTTCTGATTCTTGTATTTCTATGTTGTTGCATTGGATGAAGTATGTGGTTGCTCCTTTTCCAATCATTTTTTCCATTTGTTGTGACGACAAAACTTGTGTTTGTGGAGCTTGAAAACCATCTAATTTATAACGTTTCCCTTGCCACTTGAATTGGATGAAATGTTCCTAGTGATTGACTAAGTATGTTCCCAAGGTTTGTAACCATTGGAATCCTAAAACCACATGTACTCCTCCTAGAGGGACGATGTAGAGTTTTGATTCCAAATTGAAATATTTGATTTGGAGTTTCACCTTATCGAATTTACCGACATTTCCAATTTTTTTGTTGTCTCCAACCATTACGTTCATATGTGGAACTAGATATACAAATAATTTGAGTTTCCTTGCAATCTTGATATCGAGGAAATTGCGGGTACTTCCAGTGTTGATTAGTATGGTGATATTATTATTTTTTATATGCCCTTTTAATTTGAGATTTTGTGGTTGGGTAATGCATATGATGGCTTTGAGCAATATTCTTGGTGTGCTGTATTCTATGAGTTATGAAGTGTCATTTTAGAAATGTCATTTTTTCATTTATTAATTCTATTGAGTCTGGTTCGTAGTCTTTTTCTTCTTCACAAGTGTACAATTTTTTGAGTTATCTTCGATATGGAACCTATGTCTTGGGTCCCATTTCTCTCCACATTGTTTACATTTTTCTTCTTTTATCCTTTGGTACTCTAAAATTCTTCTTCTATCTTCATGTATATTTGGTGGTAGTATTTGTCATTCATTGTGGGCTGAGGTACACTCCTTCTTGAGTAAACCTTGATAAATCTTGATTGGCCTTCTAGTTTTTGTTTTGTGGCTTTTTCCTTGTGTATTGCTAATTCTACTATAGTAACCTCATGTAATATTAACTTGTCTTGGATATGTGGTTTGAGACTGTTAGAATATAATGAATGTGCTCATTTTACCATTGACAATATCACTATTATCACCCAACCATAGGCCAAATCCACCCTCCAAGCACCTTAACCTTGAAAGAGAATCATTCTGGAAGAAAAACCTAGGCTAGATAGCCAAACAAAGGGTAGTGCACCTTTCCCCAATGATAGTGCATCAACAAGAGATGATCAGATAGTCTGAACCCTAACCAAGAGATAGTACAAGACAAACATGATCTGCTAGCTGCAACAGCTTCAATGAAATCTCTCCTCAAACCTGCGCAGAAGACTGGGCACTGCAGTGCACATAAGTTGTTGCTTTGCAATTATGAGACTGTCCAGAAAAATGAAGATTGGCCTCCTGTATTTATAGTAATTCTGGCTAACTGCCTGGGCCAACCTCTCATTTTGGGTATTTGTCTATTCAGTATATATTATTTCTTCTGGCCAACTTCTTCTCTTGGAGGCTGATAACCTAATACAAGTTATCTTCTTGAGCTGACAAGTCTTCTAGGGTTATTAGCCAACTCATTAGGGTTTCTTCTTGATTCCCAGAATATCCTATTCTTGTTAGGTTTACACGTGGAGATAAATACCTCCCGCATCTACCATAATATCAACACTCCTTCCTAGATAAGGAGGTATTACAGGTAATGGTATTGAGAACAAACATACCATTCACTCGATAGCATCAATATAGTTGTATAAACTGTCTCATGACTATGTCATGAGCACTATCAGTGTCATCGACTGCATCATCTCTCAGAACCGTACTCTGTCTGAGTAATCAGACATGATACTCACTCCACATAGTGATACAAGAGCCATTCTTCTAATCTATAAGAGTAAATGTTCTGAACCATTCTTTGTCTGGGAAATCTCTGTTCATCATTCATCTGGATGATAATTATTTTCAACACTGCTAATAGTTTTCAAGGAAATCAGAACAATATCATTCAATAGAACACAATTGTTTATATCCATAGTAGTACACAACTACCATCCAAAGGTACACTACCACACCAAGTACCACACAGATACTAGATCAAACAGTGGAGCACATCCACCACAATAGTATGCATCTACTGTATAGAGACATACGGTCTTCATAACAATCATCTGATATCAACCTGCACAGAAACAATGTTATGATATAAACTAAATCATCTGGGCCATTCTTCCACTCACATTTGTGAGATCTTGGAAGAGCATTTTCCCTCATAAGGTAAGACATCAATGATGAGGTATCTGGAGTATTCTTCTCAAGAAAGGAAGAATAATTGTCCTGATTTCTGAGCTTGGACCATTCCCCACCCTGGGCCATTCCTCTGACACGAAACATAGTGTAACCTAGAGAGAATGAATCCACCCTAAGGAATGCCTGTCCCTGATTTTTTAGCCTGGACCATTCCCCACCCTGGGCCATTCCTCCGACACTAAACAAAGTGCAACCTAGAGAGAATTAATACATCCTAAGGAATGACTGTTCGAACCATTTCCCCTGTTAACCACAAGAGGAAAAGACTGTCCTATACCAACCTCCAAAACAGACCATTCCTCATGTTAACCACAATGAGAAATCGTTGTCTTGTGAGGAGGGTCAATCTTCTTTACTAACCCTCAATAAGAGATACTTCCCTAGACAAATCCCCATGTTAACCACAATCAGAAGTAATTGTCTATGGTCCTTCAACAATCTGGACCATTTTCCAAACTGGAAAATGTCTGTTCGTCAGAAATCTCAATCCACTTTACGAACTGGAAATGAAACTACTCATCTTGGACCATTTTTTGAACTGAAAAATGATTGTCCATAAATCAATACATATTAGTGCTCCCTCCCAACCCGGGAGTCATCTCTTCCTTTTTCAATAAATAAGTCGTCTCCACGAGCTCCAACTTGAGTACGTAAACTCTTTCATCTTGCATAGAAGATTTACCAAATGTCTGCTTATCTGCTCATCTGTGGAGATATGTATTGGAGAACCACTTTCTCCTTTCTGTACTTCCTCATGGATAATGTAATTCTTGATTTCAAATGTACTTCGGTCTGGAACACTAGTTTTTTTTTTAAGGTTTCATGTAGCTCTAATCAATAAAGTATATCATTGTTTGGAACACTGGAACATATCCATGTGGCACTTCTTATATCATCATGAGATCTGATATACTGAGTAATCATCTTGATACAATATCTTTGTTATAGAAAAATCTTCACCATGCTTCTGCTGTACACTAGAGGTTCACCACCAAGTTATCTTCTTCTATCTACATACAAGGGTCTCTTTCTGGTATGCCTCAAAGTCTTGAGGTTTCTCTTCATATGCTCTTTGATCAATTGCTCTAGAGAAAACTCTTTGCATTCATCTGATGTAGAACTCCAACCCATGGATATTGTGGATGATATAAATACTCATGTAGAGGTGTGTCTGGTTTACTGGAACAAGTAATCGTCATAGTCTTCTCCCTCCATCTGGGAGAACCTCTAGTTCTGGATCTTGCAATGCTTTCATATATATACACTATTCTTCATCACAACTTTTAGTTCCTCAGCTTGATTTCTTTTAGTGAGTTCATATCAGGCTGGTAATCTTGTGATTCTTATTGATTGGTTGTTCTGGCTTCTCTTTCTTTCTTGGAATATTCATGTTCTTTCTAATGTTTTTATTTAGCTCTTTGGTCCATGGAGTTTCATATATATTTCATGCCCTAAATATTTCATTTCTTTCTTTCATCATAGGATCATGAATGTGGATGGACAACCAGGGATACTTTAAGGATTCTCTTCGAAGAAGACTTCTTCTGAGGTTGAACTGAACATGTACTTTCTTTCATGGCTGCTACCATGGATATATAATTCATCATATTCAATGGATCATGGGATTAGATCCCTCCTATTCCTTTATTCATGTATGAGTGTATATAATCAACTCCCTCCATCTAACAAAGACCACGCTTCTGTCTGCATCCTGATTGTCTTCTGCAGTATATAATCGACTCCCTCCATCTAACCGAGTCCACACTTCCATCTTATTGTCTTCTAAAAAAATGTCATATGTCTTTCTCCAATTTACTCTTGATTGTTGACTTCTTTTTGCCTTTGCTTCTTCTAAGCCTCTTCATGATTGATTCTGATTTCGGCTAATCTTGTAATAGCTTCCACATGATTTGTTTGGTGTATTTCATCCTTTCATGTGTATTATCTAAATTGTATAATGATAGAAATCCTTATCTTGTTGTTCTTCCATAGGTATAGTTCTTCTTGGAACACATTATATTCCAAGAGATAGATAAACAACATATGTACATATATAATGCGAACAAGATATGTACAAGATCTAAGAAGAGTATTGTCATTTTCAAAAGAAGAAGTCTCTTTCATCCTGCATAGTCATCTTTGTAGATTCCTCTTCAATAGTTTGTAGTTGATCTCTTAACTGGGAGATCCTCACAAAGTATGATGTTATGCTATCATCATCATTCATATTCATGTCACGAAGCTCATTGTTTAAACTCATTATTTGTCCAATGTTTCTGACTGAGAAGAGGTTTGTTAGGTCATCGAACATCTTCTTCGATGAGTCAAGATGAGAGATGTAGGGCATCAAGTGATCTTTTATAGAGTCCACTATGATAATCATGGCATTGATGTCACTGTATTTGAACTTCTCCATAACTACAACGTTCTGTGGTTCCTTCTCTTTTCCTTCTTCAAACTCTGGTTCCACGATATTTCCTTTCATGATATCCAACACTTTATTCTTGGCAAGGATGAGGTCAATCCTTGTCTTACACGCTCTGAAGTTAGAAGCTCCATCTAACTTGTTTTCAAACTTCATAGAGTAAGTCATGGCTGCTTTTACTTGGTCAACCCTAGATCTGACCAAAAACTCAAACTTGATGTCTTGGCTTGCTGAGAGTACCAGGAGATGAGTTAGGCTAGGGTGCACTAATCTATCCAGAAATTACGTCAAACCCTTCACTTAAGGTGCCTCAACGAGAGGATTAGGGTGTCTGGAGCTACACCTGATAGTAACCCTAGCAGTAGTGCTTTGGTGACTACTCCTACTAGAAACCCTAGCGACAGTTCTTCAATGTGATTAATATCCTTCTGGATATGTTTCCTTCTAGCAGTTAGACTGAATGAAGGAGGTGTGGGCCCATAACCTGTTAGAATATAATGGATGTGTCAGTTTTACCATTGAAAATATCACTATTGTCAACCAACCATAGGCCGAAGCCACCCTCTGAGCACTTTAACCTTGACAGAGAATCAGTCCGAAAGTAAACCCTAGGCTATATAGCCAAACAAAGGGTAGAGGACCTTTCCCCAAGGATAACGCATCAACAAGAGCTGATCAGATAGTCAGAACCCTAACCAAGAGATATTCCAAGCCAAACGTGATCTGCTAGCTACAACAGATACAATGGAAGGTCTCCTCAAACCTAGGCACAAGACTCGGCACTGCAATGCGCACAAGTTGCTCCTCTTCAATTTTGAGACTGCCTGCTAGAATGAAGACTGGTCTCCTGTATTTATAGTAATTATGGCTAATGGCCTAGGGTGACTTCTCATTCTGGGTATTTTTTTGTTTAGTATATATTTTTTCTTCTGGCCAATGTATTCTCCTGGAGGCTAATAACCTAATACATGTTATCTTCTTGAGCCGACAAGTCTTCTAGGGTTATTATCCAATTCATTAGGGTTTCTTATTGATTCCTAGAATATCCTATTCTTGTCAGGTTTACACGTGGATGTAAATACCTCTCGCAGCTACCGTAATATCAACAGAGACCACGTATGTAAGAATCAAGTAATTGATCATTAGATAGATGAAATACTCGAGTGGCGAGATATTTCCATTGTTGCGTAAATTCTAGTGAGTTTTGAAAAAAAATATTTTTTCGAGAAGCCCTGGAATCTTTTAAAAAAATCATTTTTTAAATAATTTCAATTATATAATTGAATTCTTCCTTTCCACCACAGATACAAATTGTATGCAATTCCTTTGAGGTACATGGATGTGTACTTGACCTTTTCTTCATCGGTTGCAATATTATATATATGGAAATATACTTCAGTGTTGTTAAACCAAGCCACACATTGATTTTCGCCTCCATTCTATTTTGATAGTTCAATTTTGGCTTTGGGAGGATAAATTATTAAGGGTTGATGTTGTGGTATAGGTTGGGAATTTGAATTTTAGGGAAGTGGTTGTGATTTTGGTGGGGTGGGGGGTGATGTGTTAGATGTGATTTAGTCACGTGGTTGTGGTTGGGTGTCTTGTTGATGCCCTTGGCCTGTTATTAAATTTAAAAGCCCATTAAGATTTTTTCCTGATGTTGTGTCATCACAACTAGACTTTGTTTCAAATGGTCATTTATTTCTTGTTTAAATTTTCCCAACCCTCGTTGTCGGTTAACCCCGAGTTATTGAAAAATATTGCCTATAAGATCTTGTTTTAGATTGTCCATGCTTTTTTGTAATTCGATTCTGATTTTCGTTGAAATTTTTTCTTTAAGATTATGGGTCAACTCTTGTTTGAGTGCCTCATTGTTGAGATTTATTTCTTATAGTAAATCATCACGAGTTTTTTGTATTGATTTTTTGAGTAATTTTGTAATTCTTTTACACCCTTAGTGTATTTTTTAAACTTGAGTTTCTAATTACGACATCCTTTTGGTGTTTGGGGGTGAGTATTTTTCTGTAATTTAGATCTTGATTGGAATATCCCCTTTTTTAATTATTTGAGTTAAAGAATTGTATGTAGTGTAAGGTGGAAGGATGTGTGTTGAGCTGTGGAGAGTGGAGGGTGTGGAGTAGTGGAGAGTGTATGGTGGGTGAATGATGAAATAAAAGGCGAATGAGAGAGGGTAGGCATGGGAGTGAGGTGGATGAATAGGGAGGGGGACACATGCCATGGGGGAATGGGGAGGGAGATGTAGAATGTGGGGGAATGGGGAGGGGGTGGAGGGTGTGTGGAAGTATAGAGGGGTGGGAAAACATGAGATTTTACAAGAGGGAGTGGGGGAGGGTTATAGAGACTAAAATGGGCAGCGGGCTAAAGGTTGTGCTTTCAAATTGTGGGGGAGAGTTACAGAAACAGGGGCTGCAGGGTGAGGGAAAATGTTAAGAACCAAACCTCAATATAGCATAGAAAAACCTCAGGAAAAGTACT
>SNQJ01S0010469.1:27204-42755 GCA_010110895.2 Picea sitchensis
TAACCCAACCCTTCAAGGGTTCCATCAATCCTTCTGTAAAGAGAATCACGAGCCTGGTTGGGGACATATCTTGCACCATCACTGCCAACCTCTGGAACTCATCAATGTATGCCTCATCCATACCTCTTTTCTTGAGTTGGGTGAGCTCCTGGAAATGTAACTTAGGATCTCCTAGATCAAATCTATCAATGAGCCTCTGAGTGAATTCTGTATATCATACTGTCACACACCCACTACGCAAATCAAAAAATTTCGTTGATTTCTCAACAATCAGAATCCCTGAATTCCTACGGGGCTTAGCGCAGGCTAGCTCTTTCCTCTTTCCACCTTCATATGATTGTAATTCACGACTATGGGCTGAATCAGCATGGCATCATTTCGCACTTCGTGACTCGGTACTAACGAAATGTCGAGTCGCTCGACTCTGCAAACCCTGAAGCTTGAAACAACAAAATGTTGAACCCTGATGCGACTACCGGGGGGGAAAGTTTCTCTCTTGGGGTCTTGTCTATGTGACCCTATACGGTTTCCACGCGCTAAATCCAGGCAAGAGCTTATCGACTTTTCGAGATTCGGGGAATCGCGATACATGAATTCTACCTTTCCCCATTCAAATCCCTGAAACTTCCGAGGTCTCCAATGTTTTTCTCTAAAGGGAGACTGACGACCGTGAGCCTCCCCTAATCCAACGGCATGGATCCCTTCGGGGTTTCGGTACTTGAGAATTCGAGGTGCAACGACTCCAAAACTCTTCGTCATTCAAATCTCCGATTTCTGACATGGAAAGTCATGTAAGAGATCGATGACTCTTAGGAGCATGGATCCAACGGTCCACGGGATTTTGGGTGTCGAGATTTTGTGACTCGCGAAGGAAAGGTTTTATTGACTTCTGGTTCCCCAGATGCCAAAACACTGAACGTCGACCGACAACCACATGTCCCTTTGAGGGACGACGGCGACCCTCAACCAAGATCGACGGTTGTGGTCTTTTTGGGATGATCAACGGTCATGATCAAGTCTCGGCTTTTCTCAATATTAATCACACCTCACTCCATTTCGAGGCTTCGATGATCAAAATTTCATGACTTGCGAAGACAAGGGTTCTTTTCCCTTTTGTTTTTCGTGTGCCGAAATGTCGAAGCGCTTACCAACGGCCACGTGGGCTCTATAGATGGATGGTCCAGGCACTTCCGTGGACCATGGGGTCTATGGTCCCGATTCCTTCATCTCTTGCAAGGGAAAAAGGAGGGGTCGTGGCATTAATGCCTGCGTCTCTTTCTTAAATCAAACGGTCATTATAGACCCTGGGATCCTTCGAAAGGATCCTGTTCGTGCATTTCTTGCGAAGGTGGAGAGGGGTCGAGGAATTATCATCCACGTGCACCACTTTGTCAACTTGAATGCCCGGTATCCAAAATATCGATGGACTCTCGATCTCCGCCATGTGTCCTTTACAGATGGACGGTCTAGATCTATATCAGGACTTTCACCATGGAGTGTCCCGATCCCTTGTCATCAGGACTCTCGGAATCCCAAATTTCGAATCCCCGATACCGACTCCTCTCTCGGGACTTTCAACCTCCTGTTCACGAGGGATTAACCCTCATGCATCTCTTAACAGATCCAACAACTGTCGGTCTGTTCTAACTAAGATCTAACGGCTCAGATCTGTCCCATGTCATGCACTCCCCTGCTACGTCATGGACATTGAAAAATCAATGGTCCAGAGGTTCTCATGGACCTTGGGGGTCTACGATCTCGATTTCCTCGCTATTCACGAAGATAGAGGAAAAAGGGGCAAGGTATGCACGCCCCTTGTTTTCCTTCGTCAATCTAACGATCGTGAATGACCAAGGATCTTCCAACGAGATCTCATCCATCGATCGATACTTATCCGTACGCTGCTACTTTAGGATTTTAAGAGGGTCATTCCTCCTTGTACAGGGTTGTTAAGACTTGCACATTCCAGTCCTTTTTCCACGCTCTTGGTAAACCTTTCCAAGAAGGGAATCTCTATGAAGAGATCTATTCTGGGGCATTCTTGGAGACAGATAAGGGAAAACAACTTCCCAAGAATGGGCTGGAAGTCTGACATGGTTCAAATTATGCATAATTAAATTGATTTATCAACATAAGACATGTGTGGTCTTTCTTTTATAAGCATATACAATTACTAGTACTGATCAAAATACTACATAGACATTCTTATAATGAAAACATTCACAATTTCACAGCTTATGAGCATAATTATCAGAATACATATATTTCAAGGTACCAAAGACAAAACACTTATCATAATTAATCGCCAGGGGTCAAGAAACTGCTGAGAGGGGTGCTCATTTCCACCCAACCGTAGGCTTAGCGACTCCCAGCGGATTTACCACTAGCCACCCCCGAGTTGAGACCACGATGTTGTGAGACTGTGTCTCCATTTTCCAGTGACCAGGAGTGAAGGTTGCAATCCTTCCTCTCTGCTATCACTCACTCTATGTAATTCCAGAGTTCTCCCCTCGCGTCTTCCCTCTGCAATCGCTTCTTCCCCACACCTTATCCTCTTGCGAGGTTGCGTGTGGCGCGATTACCCTCGTGCTAATCAGGCCTGACAGCTCTACAGATGGGAGGTTCACCTCCCATCCCTCATTAAACCATCTACCTACAAGCCTGCGAGACATTTAATTCAGGGCCAACGAGCTGCTTTTAGTTCTCTGGGCCAGTGGAGTCCAAATACGGTATTAATTCTCGGTGGAAGTTAATGCCACCTTTCCAGGTGCCTTCCACCACCATCATGGTCTCTTTTTTTCTGCACATCCCCTCTCAGTAGTCCTGCAATAAAATTCAAAAGGTTATTCACATTTATTGACCTTTTACTCAAGGTCCATTTACATCACATATTCACCTTTATGAGTTCGCCATAGTTCTTGGCTAGTCCCGTTATTTTTACAAACTGGGGGAAATAGGGTGTTACAGATACAATTTGGTTGTCACCGAGTGTGGTGAGCCCATGGTACCACCAGTCTTGGGCCTTGCCATCCAAGTACATAGTGGAAAACTTGATGGCCTCCATCTCTCTCATGGGGTTAGGCTGCAAGTAAGTATCCAGCTTCTACACCCATGCTTGTGCTATCATCTTAGCCATACCATCAAAGTATGGAATCTCTATCTTCCCTACCCTTTGCTCAAACTCAAAGTTTCCCTTGTGGTTCTTCCTAGGCTAGTTTCTGAACTTGAGTTGGCAATACTGGTCTAGGGACATCTATCTTTGAACTTTCATATCCAAGCTATAGTATTCCTTGGTACTCCTGGCTAATTGTTCCACAAAATCTTCAACCTCTTCATGCTGCCCTTGCTCATCTATGAATGTGGGCATGTATGGTCTGGGGTTAGATCTTCTACTTGAGTGTTGGCCTAGTGGTTCATCCATGAACACTGGCACATATGGCCTATGATTGGTCCTGCTACCCATCTTCCCATGGAACGTGCCACCTCCAAGACTTCCTTTAGATCCTGGTGCTTTCTCCGGGTTATATCTGACTTCCTCATGGGATCCAGCGGACCCTCTAGCCTCCTTATTCCCATATGTATCAAGATCTTTTCCTCGATGGGTTACTTTCATCAGAAGGTCAATTATCCTAGTTTGGTTCTCATTCATTTTTTGTAGATTCTCATCAACTTTCTTCAAGGTTTCAGAGATTTCGGCATGTCCCCTTCTGTTGGTTTCCTGATACTCATCCAACTGTCAGACCAATGTGCTTTCTGTGCGGTTCATGTTTTGTTGGAACTTACCGAATTCGGATACTAAGAGAGCAAATCCCTGAGGCTCATGGTCATCTCCTGACCCTTCCATTTCTACCTCTGTTTCACTGTTGTTTTTCTTCCTCCGACCCATAACAATTCCCCTATACTTCTGCATACATTGATCTCTCCATAGGTTTGGAGGATCGAGGCTCTGATACCACTGTAATGATCCCAAGCCAAATTATTTCTTGGAATCACTAACTACTACTAATTTATTGAGTTATTCAAGATATAGAAGCACAAGCAAAGATCTGACCTTTTTATTATGAGCAATGTAAGGTCAATACAATAGATGGTCGATCTGGCATAAACCTCAGATGGTTGTACAAGAAATAGATACGAGCGGCAAAAAAATGCTCCCGACAATACAAAATAAGCCTCTAAAGGCTGCATATACAATGAAGACTGAATCAAGCAGATCTGAGCCGTACTAATGCTCAACCTCCAAGTTGGAAAGTGCCACATCCTGCTAGAATGCTGAAGCCCTCAATAATTATGCCCTACTACCAAAATTTTCCAATCATCCCCAGAAATATGCCAAATGATAGATCGGGCAGCAGTAAGGATAACCCAGATGTCCAAATTCCCAAATCCCCTCTCAAACCTCGTAGATCTAAATTCTCCACTGAATGGTGCACCCACTGGATGACTGAAACCCTAGCTGGTTCGTCCCTGATGAAGGAGGCCTCCAAATGCTCTGAAACTCTCCAAGAATATAGATCAGGCTATGAGAATCCCGTGGGAGAATTTTCAGACTCAGATCTCAAGCAAATCTCCGTAGATATGAGTTTTATTGAATCACAGGATGTCCCTTATGGCTCCAAGGCATCCCAATCTGTAGACAAATGTAGAATGATGATAACCCTCCAGAAAATCCCTCAAGCTGATGGTCCTGACCCTACAAACAAAACCCAACTATCGGAATGGCCTCAGGCCCTCAGGATAAGCTGGATCAAACCTCCCTCTAGATGATTGTGCGCCCTTGCTGGAGACACGAGAACAATATGACTTGCTACCTTCTGAAGCACTGGATGGAGATGGGCTGAGACTAGAATGGTGTGGAGGAGTCTTTCATCCCCGAGACCAAGCTACAAAACAAGGTGAGTGAATATTTCACCACTAAGTTTCTCACAAGGGTTTGTACAGCCAAACCCCCAAAATGAATGCTCAAGAGCAATAGAAAATGCTAATCCAAAACCAGAATGAGTAATAGGTGCACCCCAACCTCTTACTTATACTTTTCCTTCTAATTCTCTGTTGATTTAGGTTAACTCCCAGGTTTAATCTTCTATTCTTCTGTTGAGTTATCTTTTACTCCTTTCTCCTTTTCCTTTCTTAAGTCAACCTAAAAATATAACTTTTAACTTCTTGACTTTCCCACCCTCAGTGTGAGACTATGACCTAGTGGGGTTGCCCAGGCCACTGAGTCTCCTCATCATCTCTCTAAGAGGTGGGGGACATTATAGGGGGGGCGATGTTGGGTATCAGGGGGTTTATAGGTATTCTTGGTTATAAAAATGGGTATCTAGTAAAAATATAGGTTTCTTTTAATGGAAATATGTATTGAGAGGGGGGTTCAACAAAATGATTTTTGCTAAGAAAGATTTCTAGAAAAAACTAAGTATGATGTTTTGATTGTCCAACATTTTGAGTGGATTCTCCACCCATAATTAGGGACAATTGAAGCTTGTATGGTGGAAAATAGTGTTGTGTGACTTGTATTTAGTGAAACACTTCAAGAAGGTGAGATCAACAAAAATTATTTTTGTAGGTATTTATCAATATCTAGTGAAATTAGGGTTATTATTTAATATCCCATGAACAAAGGTGTTATTTTTTAGGTTCTCTGGGTGAAGAACCGATTGGAAGAAACTATCTAGGAGGAATACCCAAAAATGTTTTCCAATTTTGAAGAAAATAGAAGTTGAAAACACAAGACTCCATTTTTTGGTCGCTAGTTACAAGAACCACATCTCTGAAATTCTTGGTCACCTATGTTGATATCCCTGATAAAAGAATGGTGAAGCCCAATGGAATGAAGGTAGTGAAAGGGGAACATTTCTTGGGTTGGCAGGTTGAGAAGAATGAGCGAATTTGGTTTGGAGTGTTGTTGGAGGGTAAAAATTTGGAAAAAAAATGTTTTTAATTTTAGAACATTGTAATGTAAATTTGTAGATGTTTTTGGCATGGTGTTGTGCATCGAGGATGATGAAAACTTGTATGGGAGGGGGAATGTACCATCCCTACTATAATCACTAGTTTAATTATTACATAATGAAGATATAAATGTGGCTATGGCCAAGGAATGTAAATGCGAAATGTATTTTCCTGAATTGTAAATAAATATAATGTAATACCACTTGTTGGGATATGGATAGAGATCAGGTCTGATTAATCTAGAAAACAGGGGTAATGACTAGAGATTTTCCAAGAGGGGGCCCAAAGGGAAATAATTTATTGGTATTAATGCAAACCCACATTTATGAATTTTATTACCAATTGGTGAAACCTTCTATTTTGTAGTTGAGTGTATGAAATCCCAATCATTGAATATATGTGATAGTGTGGTTGTGAGAGTCACATACCATAGGTATTGGAGAGAATGGGGATGAAATACAATCAAAATTGGGCAGAGTGAGCATTCAACTATCTTAGGGAAAGAGAGGAAATTAGTATGGGTAGTAACAAATAGTTTTAGACATTCAATTTTTACAAGAACAACAATTAGAGAAGATAGGAGAAGATCTTTGGATTTGGAACAACAAGGAAGGGTGAATTTTGGAGCATGTTGGAGCAATTCTGGACCATTTTGGAGTTGGAAATTGAAGATATAGGTTGTCAGGAATGAAGAGTAAACTCCTAGTTCAGTTGCACTGTATCAACAAGTGTTTGTTGTTGTTGTTTGCTGGTAGTTGTGAGTTCCCTTAATTTCCCAACTGAGAGATTCCTAGATACTTGTTCCAAAGAGACCCTAATAAATGAATGGGATGCTCGATGGACTGAGATAAGTGAAGGGATATATTCCTTGGTTTGGGCAGGTCAAGAGGAAGAGAGATGGAGAAAATTTGAGATAGTTGTAGGAGAAAACCAGTGGGTTGTGTGATAGGAACCTTTATTTTTTGGATTCCTAGCCCCAACTAGGGGGTGACTTGTTGTTGAATTTGGGAAAAAGGGTCTATGGTTGGGTGGACTGTCCTTCCCAAGTAGTTGGTTGCACAAAATCTCTTTTAAAGATAAATGTTTATCTATTTTACTGAATTATTTATGAGTTCATGGTTGTGCATTTAATCTGTGAATGAGAATGGATTTACATGTTGTTATAGATGTTTTATTAGTTTCTTGCATGATTTTTTAGAATTTTGTACATTTATTTAATTATGGGTATCATAAATTAGTCAAATATTAAATCGTAGATGGTAAGCTACAAGATTTAATTAGCAAAAGAAAACTTCATTTTAATTGTAATTTCGCAAGTAGTGTTCCTTGGTTGAGATGGGGAACATTATAGGGAGCGATGACCCAAAGAACCAACATGTTTATTGGAAACACAAAACTTAATTCATACACATGTTAGGGAGAGTTGGTTGGTCAACTTGACCTCACCTAAAGGGTGTGACAGTTTGGCATGAAAGGGAACAACAATTCATTGAGGTGGACACATATACAATTGTGATGAGCTAGAGAAAAAAAATCATAACAACTTGGGAAGAGAAATACATCAGTTGTTCTAAGGAAGATTCAGACAAATAGAGGTGAGCTCCCCCAATGAGTGAACTCGCTCCACATGGGAGTACTTGTGATCCCTTGAGGAGGTTCTTTTGACGGAGTTAGAGAGAACTTTATGTGGATTGTGTTTAGTAGGCATGATGACTTTGGAGTTAGGAAGTGCATGCAATGGGAAGGATTCTTTTGATGGAAAATGAGATAGAATCAATCAGGAAAATATGAAGAGGATGTGAGGTAACAATTAGGCAAGTTAGGTGACTTGGAAAATCTTTATTTTCTATATGAGTCAGGTGCTCTCTTCTTGTATCAAGAAATTGTACTGTATTTTATTATAACATCTTGAATAATAAGAAAAAAAAATTCAGGTGTTAGGCACCTATGGTGCCGCCCAACCATACTTGTGTCTATTTCATGTGTATGTGTGTTACTTTTTCTTGGTTCATATATTTGGATATCTATATAACTTGATAATTGTATAAGTTAAATAATGCAAGTATAATGTAATGAAGTGCATGGTTGGGTGGGTGCCTTAGTGAAAAAGAGTTAAATGTTGAGTCTTGACTTGGAAAGTATCTCAAGGCATAGTTATGGGTATACCTTGAGTGAAAAGGCATAGTCCAGAAAAAGTAATTTTGGTTTGGTTTATCCATCGAGTGGGAAATGCCCTAGTGTGGGAACACGACCCCAGGTACCAGGTGACTTGGGTTCACTAAGTTTATTTGGACCCTCGGTTATATTGTGGGTGCATGGAATACCCTATAATAATGAAACAAGTCTAAAAATTCAACATTTTGTATTTTTCTAGGCAATTATCACTAGAATGTAGTGATGTAATTGTTGGTGAAATTTTCCATTCCTCAAATAAATGTAGTTTTGAATGCATAGATGGATCCAGTGTCTTGAAAACATCAAATTCACTTAAATGTTGTAATATAAATAACTTCTATATACAATTCATCTAACTTTCTGGCCAAATTTTGGGTAAAACTGAGTAGAAAATGTAGTAAAAAAAGTTCAAAAAGTTGAATGTTTAAACTACGCTTTTTTATCATGTGGTGAAATTATCAACCATTTATTCATAATAACATGGAAATGCCACTATAACGACATCAAAATAACATGGGAATTCTATTATAATTTTTGAGAGAAATGTGTGCATAATTTTGTTTGGAAAACATGTTAACTATTTTCATCGCTTAGTACTCTACAAGGTTGATTTGGGGATGACACAAACTCAACTCAATTTGAGGAACTAAGATGAAAAATTCCTAATCCCTCCACCCTTTAGGTGTTTATCTAAAGGAAAATGCCTACCTGAAGGTCAATTACTTCCACAAACACATGAAGCATTTCTCCAATTGTTAGGATATTTAGACACTTAGTATTTAGTTGATATCAACTTGGTCGAATGTCTCTTTAGGTAAAAGTGTGTTTCTTATTTTAATTATTTACTATGCATTTGTAGTTATGTAATATGACAGTCACAATATGTTTTGGACATAGAGTGATCTGACGACTCATATTCTCCTTGATCTTAATTTCTATATTGATCCATGGCTTAATACTTGATTGGTCCATGATCTCTATTTAAAGAACATGGAAGATAATTTGTTGATAATCAATTGTGAGAAACTGTTGTAAAATATTTTTATTTTTCATTTTATATATTGCCTCAAGTGGCCACATTGGATGGGGCCATGAACTATTTCTCTCTTCAATGGTTTTAACAAAATTACTATCCTCAACATCGTGGATCCATAGTTAAAATATAAATTCATTGGCGTTTCTCTTTTTCACTCACTTGGAAAATTCCATTCTTAAGACAAGATTCATGAACATTTCGTCCAACAAAACTATCATCATTTCACCAGAGATTGGACATTATTTCAGGTTTTCTTGATTTCATTATCACTTTCAAATTTTGTGCACGTGTCTACTATCGTATATGAATTGAGTGATAAAGAATTTCACTGTGTGGAGGGAATTTTCATGCTCAACCAATGGCACTAGACAATTCTTAGATTCCATAAATCTATTTTTTATTGAAACACAGTCGATGTACTCAAGTGATGTAATCAATTTGAGTCGATCCTCGAAGTCATAGTCGACATCATCTCTAAGTCAGTGCCTTATCGACATCTCCTACAATACTAAAACATCTGACCATTTTTCATCAAGCACCATCGTTCAGTCGTTTCTCAACCATTTTCAACGACTGAATACACTAGGATTTAATGATCATAAACACTCATTTATTGGTCATTCAGTACCTTTTTATTACCTCTCCATATGTGTTGGAGGTAACGACTTTGAAAATGACTATTACTTTTCATGCTTTCTCCTCCATCTCATCGGATTCCTTGGTGGTCGAGATCAGGTGGGAAGATATTGATTTTTAGTTTCTTCAGAACGTCTTGACATCACTACAAAGCCAATAGTCAAACTCAATCCATTCGGATTTAATGCATATTTAATGAAGTGCATTTTTTCTCTTAAATTTCTGGAGGTTACACCAGTTTTCTAGCCGTGCCTGTTGTTGTGGATAGTGTTCCAAAAAAATGGGCATATCAATAGTCTCTTTGACACAAAATCAAAATTTCACATAGATCTTCAATGCAATGTAAATTTTTATGAGAACATATATTTCTTCTTTTGTGAGTTCTTGATTCACCATATTTTCAAATTTTGTGCAATTTGATCAACATCCAAGCAACATCCTCTTGCATCTACAAATAATCATAGGAAAAAAAAATCCATGATTTTCTTAGGCAAGCAACATCCATGAGATATTTGCAGGTAACACTGATTCAAGATCTTCTTCAGCGTGCAAGACTTCTTCAAATTCATGTCATGTGACAATGAAACCAAATGTTGTAGTCTAGGAAATTGAGGCAGGCATCCAAGAGAGAATACATTGTGAAATATATCAAGAACACACATGCATAAGCCAAAAAGAAGAGATAATTTAGGAAAATAATTCCATTCCACCTCTGTATTCCATATTTAGGGTTATTTATACAATATATGAATGGTTGGAGTGGTTGCACCCGCTCCAAATAATCCTTTCTTTAGTTACATTTACCACTAGTTATAGACATTTACGCATTACATATTATCATGTAGTCTAAAGTATAATAACATATATGTGATGACTATTAGGGCCTAAGAGCCCCCCTCAAAAAATGGTATGCTTCTAAATGTTGTTATCAAGATGCAATCTCTACAATTTCAATGAAGTGAAATATTTCCTAACATTCCAAAACTAATGTAAAGAAGTCAAAAGTGAAAATGCTCTAAGTAAAATGAAAAAAAATGAAAGGACTGGATAACAACCTCTCAGGAAGATCCTACTGCAAGCACCAAGAGATAAGCCAAGAAGGACAACAAGAAGAGACTACCCAGACTAGAATTCAAGGACAACAAATGAACAAAATTAAAAGAAATGAGTTCTCCAAAAAGACTCACCAATAACACAGCTTCCTATCACTTTGTAGGCACTCAAAAGTCAGAACAAGGACCCAATAAGTCTCAAAAACCAACAAAAATCACCCAGCAAATAGTAAACTCATCCAAAAAGACTCAGAAGATAGTGTACATGAATGCTCAAGGAACAAAGGCATATGTACACTCCCTGAAGACAGACATCATGCGTATGTACATGAATATCAAGGGTAAAATAGCATATGCAAAAGAATAAGGTACACGGGAAAGGGTTAGGCCAAGAAACTCAGGAAAGCAAAGAGAAATAAAGGAGAAAAAAACACCCAATACCCCAAAAGGGAGATATTCCCCAGAGGATTCACCAATTTTGTTATGAGGAAAATCTATCTATGGTTAGGGGTAAACCACAATATACAGAATGACACCCATAAATCAAATCTAATCTCAAACATGCTAGATAAGTGAAAATTCTAATAAGAGAAGGGTATAATTCTACCTCGTCTAGACATCCAAAGAAGAACATGGTTGAGTTCATGACCCAAATCTTTATACCTGCAACTTGTCCTCAACATCCAAGATACAGAAGCATCTGGAAATTATATAGAATGTTATCATATGAACTAACATAATCCATTAACATGCATAACAAATATTGCCATAGAAAGTAATACAAATATTTGTGACATATAATTAGACAAAAAAATGGTATTTATATTAATGTAATTAGCAGAAGTACATAGGTGAATTTTTTTTGTAACGACACATATCGAAACTAAGAAACTAAGTCCCTCCATTTGGGCCTTCACCACTTCAATCCTCCACAAAGGAAATCTCACAAGTAGTAGGAGTCAATGAGGTTCTCCATATCAAGATAGAAAGAGCTTGGGGGATGAACAAAAGAAGTTCAAACTTTCAAGGAAAAAGGGATGCAGAATCAATATGAGGTGAAATTTGTCCAGAGTGTATTTTCTCTCAATGATGAATTATCTCTTCAAGGCTTGTATATGTCTCAATTTATATCCTTCAAATGGAATTTAAGGGTCAAGTCAAAATGTTTCTAGTATATGGAAGGTTATGAATCATGGATCTTGTGACATGGCTTGGAAACCTGACACTTTTTTTTTTTTTTTTAGCACAAAACCTGATGTGAACGGGTTGTAATGGAGCAACCTGCATATATGCGAGTTTTCTAATTGTGGCTTGTGTATATGGACAAAAAATTGTATTTTTGACTTTGGAGTGAGAAAAATGGGGGATTTGAGTTTGCAAAGGGAAATGGAAGGCCATCAAAGAAAGATGCATGGAGTGTGTAAAAAATTTCTATAACACAACCATAAGGAACCTTATGCATCTCTAACAATATTAGACTTTTCAATTCCTGATCACTTGGAACATAGAATTTGTGTCGATACATGAGGATCCCATCCTCTCCTAGCTCACAAACTTCCAAATTTTTTTGCAACATACCTTGTTGTAATGTCACTTTTGTGTCCATATAGCACAGATATGATTGAGAACCCTTTAAAATTATGTTTCTCAAATATGTCTAGTACATCCTAATGGTTGTATCATGCATCTCATGCACCCTCCTATTGAGTGTGTCAGTTACCTTATTCTATTTTCCTCTTATATGATTTATTTTGAAGTCATACTCACTGAATAAAAATAACCATCTGCTTTGTATTTCATTTAAAATTGGTTTTCCAAACAAATATTTCAGACCACAATGGTCTGTTCTCAGCTCAAATCTTTTACCCATGAGATAATCCTGCAACATCTTCAAAGCATGCACTATAACTTCCATTTCTAAATCATGAGTGACATAGATCCTTTCATTCTCTTTCAACTTTCTTGAATCATAGCATACCACATATCCATTTTGATTCAAGACTCCATTGATTCCTTCCTTGCATGCATCTATGCACAAAATGAAGTATGCATCGGGATCAACACTTTTCAAAATTGGTGCATTTGTCAACAAATTATTCAATTGCTGAAAAGTCTTTGCACAATCTAGAGTCCATTAAAATCGCACACCTTTCTTTTTAAAATATGTAATTGTGTGTGCAATCCATGATAATCCTTCAATAAACCTTATGTAGTACCTCGCCAGTCCCATAAAGGATCTCACTTCTATGACATTTCTTGGTGTTGGTCATTCCTCAATGGATTTTATCTTAGCTAGGTCCACAACTATTCCTTCCTCAAAAATGATATGACCCAAGTAATGAATCTACTTCTGGTAAAATGAAAACTTGCTCAACTTTTCATAAATTTGATTTTCCCTCAATACCTGCAACACCATCCTCAGGTGTTGCTCATGTTCTTATTCAGACTTAGAGTAAATAAGTATGTCATCCATAAATACAATGAAAAAATTATCTAAGTAACTTCTGGAAACTTTATTTATTAAACACATGAAGAAAAATGGTGCATTTGACAACCCAAATGGCACCACTATAAAATCATTGTTATTATCGAACAATTTCTCATGAAAAACACACAAAATGGATGAAGAAACCATCAGCACAAGAACAATATACTACCAATAATTATAGAAGGATTACACTTAGTTTGGAAAGATAAGCAAAAAACTATAAAAAAATGGTTCAGAAGTTTTGTGAGTATTCATCATAATTAGTGCATGGACATCTGTGTGGGCTAACTTGGTGTACAACATGCATAGTGTGTGACCCATACAACTGACATTAAAAAAACCCGCGCGGATGTGGAAATGATGCATTGATGATTTTGGTCAAGCCTGAACCACTTCTAGGATGGAGTGGATCTCCCCCATACCCAAAATTGTCCCCAAATCCTGCCTTGACATCAATGAAAGGGATGGGAGGTACCTCCAAAGGCCTCCCACTCACATTTGAAACTATTTTAGAAAACTTTTTCCATCCTCCTATAAATAGAGGGCCATTGTATGCAAAGAAGAGGAAGGAATTTGAGTATTGTTATGTTGTTCAATTTGTCTTTGAGAAACCATCTTTCTCCTCAGACCCTTTGAGAATTCATAGCAAGTGTTGCACCTCTCCCCTCTTGAAAAGTTCAACTATCGATTCTTCACCATTGTATTAACATTTTTAGCCATTGTTAGAAGAGAGAAAGATTTATATTTGGGGACTCAAGAGCCTTCCCAAGGAGGAAGACGAGATTCATAAGTTACCATATTTCTCCTAGGTGTTATTGTTAAGCCCTAATATTGGCTCATTACCCCTTAATTGGGGCATATTGTATTAGTAATGTTATTTTATTTATGTCGTCTTTAGGCCATTAGTTGTAATTATACCTCCTAGTCTCCTCTATATACCAAGGAGACATTTTCATTTTGAATCATCTTGTACTTGAACATTTAAGTGGGGTAAAAGGAGGTTTCCCCCTCGAAGAGGATTATTATATGAAATTATCTCTTTTTCAAGGATTTGAGTACTTTTCCTGAGGTTTTTCTATGCTATAGTGATGTTTGGTTCTTAACATATGGTATCATAGCTCAAGGTCTTGGGGTTTCGCTACTACATCTGAGACACCGTGGAATTTTCACTATAACTTTTTTTCTACAACGTTTCAGAAGGAACGACTTGGAGGATATTTATTAGACAGATAAAGGTAAGTTGGGCTAAAAATTCATCCCCTAAGGCCTTATAATTTGAGAGATATGGCCTATACAAGATAGGGTTCTGGAATCATCCTGAAATGAGTCATTGCGGAATTTTTGCTATAAAAAAGTTTCTGTAATGTTTCAGACCCTGAAATCTGGAGGCCATTTACAGAAATTAGTAAGGTATCTGGGGTAAAACGTTCAACTTCTGGGTCATCTTAAATTTGTAGATACACCTTTTTTAAGATAGGGTATCTGACTAGTCCTATTGACTAGTCTCAAGAAGGTGTTCCAGGTAAAACAATCATAACTTCTTGCTAGAGTATCCAAATTGAGTGGGACTTGTTTCATTGGATCTTGGACAGTATGTAGTATTTTGGGTACAAGTTTCAAAATTTCATATCAATTAGTTTGTGCGGGGCATGCTATACAAGTGAGATCTTCTGGAAAGGCCAAAAATTGGCAAGTTGTGAGGAAGTTACCGTAAATTCCACTTGGCACATCCAATTTTGATCAGACCTGCAGCATTACAGAGAATAAATATCAGAGAACTGCCTAAAAGAAAGTTTCATACCCACAAAGGCCGAAACTTAGGAGATAGAACAAAATAAATATTGTCTATCAAAACCACCTCAAAATCAATATTCAAAAGTGATACTTGGCCAACATGCCACCAAAAAAGGGACCTTCTACACCAAATAAGCCTCCAGAAAATCCTAATTGCACTCTTGATGAAGGTGAAGAAATGCGTATGGACATAAATGAACTACAAAATAAGATGGATTCAATGGAAGCTAAGTTGGATACTAAGTTGGATACTAAGATGGATTCAATGGAAGCTAAGATCATGGAAGTATTGAAAAATTTCGTAACAGAGAAGACACCTAAAAGTGAAAATGAATCCCATGAAATTCATGATGAGGACACAAGGAAGGTGAATCAAGAATGGAGAAACTCCAACTTTGGTTTGAAGACCAACCATGTT
>SNQJ01S0010469.1:49311-72983 GCA_010110895.2 Picea sitchensis
TTCCACTAAAATTATGTGGTTTAAATGCTGGTGTTCTTTCTGGTGTGTTAGTTGCACATGGGGTTGTAGGTTCCACACTAATGGTGATCTGGATTGGAGTTCTACCTTCTGTTCTTGCCCTTTGACCTCCTGTCTTCCTTTCATATGTTGCACGTAGGATTTCCTCAATCTGCTCCACATCCCAAATATCCTTTACCTCTTCCTCGTCGCTTGCAATCCCTCTCTATCAACTATGGCTCTCTTCTTGTTATTCATATTATATTGGTAGGGTGCTCCGCTGCACGTCTTTCCAATTGTTTCCATTATATTCTTTATTTGGTCTTCCTCCACCATGATTGGGTCCATGGCCTCCTTCTTCTTTCCCTTATCCATTTCTTCCTCCATTTTTCCACCTCCTATCAATGCTTCCCCCCTTCCCCCATGCATGCAGGGAAGTTTATCTATCTTATTCCATGGTCATCACACCGTTGTTATACAATAAAATCTTAATTGAAGTATACAATGATATAATATACCTACCTCTAGGTCCTTTTAGAAAATCTTGCTCTGCTGCGCTGTAAGACTTCGTAGTATCTACTGTAAATTCAGTGATAAACCCTGCAACAATAATATCTAACCAAAAATATATTGTGCATGTAAATTTTTTGTTAACTTGCTATAACTTTACGATCTCCACAATATTCCACTCTAGTTGTATGATTCGGTTTGTTGGGTGGTTGTGTTTTAACCTCAATAGCCATTCATGCAACAAATGCAGGAAATCATAGAAAAATACTTCATGGAAGTTGCTAAACACATATTTGTCAAGATATTTGCGCGGTTTTAAATTAGGGTTTCTATTATCCTTCTTTACAAATTCAAGTTTCTTTGTTTTCAACCATGTTTATATCTCCTCCTTCGTTGGATTCCATGTCCTGGACATTGCCTTCTATACCTGCATTCTCTGTGTATTTCTTTGAAGGATCCCGTCCAGTGAATCCTCTACATTTCCAGCTGAAAATGAAACCATTTGTTGGGTTAAACATCTCATTCACTTCTTGGCCTGACCCAAGTTCAGATATGAACAGGTTTCCAACAAAACCCTCTAAAACTATCGGCCCTATAGGTAAACTAGAAAGAAACGCTACATGTAGTGCCCACACCACAGTCTCACCCAAGATAGCTCTATGGGTTACTGCAAAGAACAAGTGCTTGCATTATAGGAATGAGTGGGGATATGAGAGTGTATTATATCTTCTTCATGCATTGATATTTTTATTTAGTGAAGTAATTCTAGGATTTATCCATTTTTAGGCTCATGCATGCATTCTAATACATCTAGTTAATCATTCATTCATAAGATAACCATTAACGGGAAGGAAAAATTCAATAAACATCACATATAACATACGTTTTACTTTGGTTCACCCCCTCCTGGGCTACGTCCATAAAGATTTGGCTTCTATGCTCTTTTATTTAGTTTGCTGCAAAGTCTAGTGTTGTGCGCATTACATCTTCCATCATACAATCATAATGAGGTTAAGGAACCTCTGTGAGGAAGACTATATCACACCAGTCTCTTCATGTTGTGACCTAACCCTAAAAAATATGGCTTACTTGACTCTTCTATCACCTTATTACAATTATAATAACCACTATCATCTGACTTAACTTCTTTTACATTGAACTTACCACTATTGAACCCCTAACCTAGATCTCCTAGGTTCTTATTTATTCTATTTTATAGGCTTATATCTGTTACAATCTTTGTCAAAAACCCTAACCCTATCATGGTTAGGATTTTCTGCTTGTGTGCCATGTTGCTTTTCCTCTTGCATGCTTCTTTTCCTTCTTTTTCTACATGCTGCATTCTTGCCATCGATTGCGTGCTCTCCAAAATTAGGTATTCTTTCCAAAATTATGTCTTTCCCAAAATAGACCTTTTCTCCAACAACATGCCTGTGCCCAAAATATCCTTTCTTCCCAAAATAGGCCTACGCCCATCACACATTGAGAAACTATTAGAAATCCTTCAAGAGAATAAGTTCTACGCTAACAAATCCAAATGTAGTTTTGGATAAAAAGATATAGTATTTTTGGGAGATGTTGTATCAGATGAAGGAATCAAGGTTGATCTGAAGAAAATTGCGGAGTTACTGAGTGGCCTAGCCCCAAATCAATTACATCGTTATGAGGATTCTTGGGTCTTACCGGGTACTACAAAAGGTTTATTTGAAACTATGCACAAATTGTGGCCCCATTAACAACATTATTGAAAAAATATGCATTTAAGTGGAATGGCGAAGATGAAGCATGTTTTAGAAGGTTGAATATCTTAATGAAATCCACTCCGATTTTGTCAGCACCATATTTATCCAAATCATTTTTACTTGATTGTGATACTTTAGAAGCTGGATTAGGTGTCGTACTTATGCAAGATAATCATCCTATCACATTCGAAAGTTGAAAATTCAAACCAAAGGATCAAACAAAATCAACATATGACAAAGAAATGTTGGAAATTATGCATGCCTTGGTTAATTGGAAACAATACTTGTTGGGAACACAATTTCTCTTGAAAATAGACCACAATGGCTTGAATTATTTTTTAACTCAGAAAAACCTTTCATCAGAGAAAAAAAAATGGGTGAGCAAAATCCAGGTCTTTGATTTCGATATTCTTTATAAAAAATGGAAGGAGAATTGGGTTTTGGATGGGTTATCAAGGAAACTTAATAATGATGCTACTCTATGCGCTATGTCCATTATCATTCCCAAATGGATCTCAGAAGTTCAAACTGAGTATATAAAAAATACAGAAATAAGAAGGCTAATAGAAGAAGTCGAAATCTACCCAAATGAAAATCCTAAATTCACTTGGGAAAATTAAATACTGTGGTACAAACAACAAATATTTTTTCCCAGCTCTTCGAAGTTCAAACTCCAATTTTTGAAATAAAATCATGATTCTCTGTTAGCAAGGCATGCGGGGTTTTTGAAAACTTACTACAATATATTGCAATCCTTCTTCTGGAAAGGTATGTGATCCGACATTCATAAATATGTGGCAGAATGTGACACCTATTGTAACGTACTGACCAACCTAGGTTGGGACACGTCATGCAAAACTCTCTCATTATCAACTATGATACCATATTTGTAATGTACCTAGCCTCCAGTTAAGCAACATTACATGCAAAATACACATAAAAAACCAAAAGTTCTGCTAAACTAAAGTAATTCCTTTACTTTTAGCCGATTTTATGTAGCTGACAACTACAATTTATAATAGATTTAGCTACAGTATGTAACCATAAAACATATGCACCTAAAGCATGCTAATAATCAACATGAAATACAACTAAATTGTTCCTTACAACAACATATAAGTCATTATCATTCACGCAGAGTTCATGCACAACAATAACACATGTAAATAAATCTGTACATGATAAAAAATTATCTTTAAACAAGAATCGTGCAACCAATTTCTTGGGAGAGACGCTCCGCCCAACCATAGACTAACTATTCCAAATCTCAACAACCAATATCCACCGAGATGAGGCTAGTGTTGAGCACTCAACACACCCTAAAATACTTATGAAATTTTATCACTTTTTGGGTACCACTTGTTTTCTTCACTGTCAGAATCGATTTCACTTTGGGAAATGGTTTATCTTTGTTTTGTTTTCATGACTCTTATCATTAAGTCAGGTTTATTTGAACTAGTGAAACCTCAAGTCTAAAAGAAATTGACACCCGAATTAAGAATCGATAGCTAATACTGCACCTAACACGCTCAGGTTCGGCGTCAGGAAAATTCAATCAAGTAAAGGGACCACACAGTTACAATAATCGTCGAGTGTCGATCCCCATTGGAATCAATAGAAGGTGGAGTTGGTTTGCATAATTTATTCGCATGAAGTTTCAAAAGATAGCTGATCAACTTCGGCATCGACAAAACATGGGAAGAATAGACATTGACAAAGGACGTAAAGAAATCATCGATAACCGATGTCCGATGCGCTTTATCGGGGTCACGGAAATCTAGAAAAGTTAAAACAATCATTTTTTTTGCGACAAACATATCGCTGATCCCCGAAGCATTTTCGACATTGTGAATTTTTCGAGAGAGTCGATTCGGGAGAGCACTCGGGTAGGTTTATTGTCGATCACCGATCCTTGATATTTTTCGACATTGAAAAGATAGGATGGTGTTTTAGAATGTATAGCTTAAATAAAGTTTCCATTCCGATTAACATGAATAAATCAAGACGTCAGTCTTGAGTGGCACATGGCTTTATCATGTAAGAATGTTGTACAACCTAGTTTCATCTCGAGTCGTCTTAAGGTTTCCTGTGTCCTAGTCACACCTCCTAGTCATCTTTTCCACATCATATCTATACGAAAAGATCGATCAGAGTCAGAGATTTTGCAAGAATATATCGATGAAAAGTGTTTGAAGCATAATATCGACCCCCGACCCACCAAATAGACTAGTGAAACGATGGGATGTTTGCGGCATGAGATATGATCAGATTTGGATATTTAATAGACCAATTAATGCTTGATCTTGCATTTGTTGCTACCTCCTGCGCCGATTAAACAACAACAATTTGAAATCGCAGATAGACCACGTTACAACCCGTGCCCGCGCCGTCAACCCACGCTGAATTTAATTTTAAACATCTTTGAAGATTCGATGGAAGATTTAGTGAAATTACACTTATAACCTGAATTGAATGGCTGATGCGATAAGGTAAGTTCATCCCTATTTAAATATCTAGAATGGTTTTGAACAAATTCATTCTACGCACAATTTTTAATTCTAGAGCATCCGAAAGATAAAAGAGAGCATCTCGAGACTGTACTGACCCTCAAATTATCAAAACCAGGTTAAACAAGCTGTAAAGGTATGTGTTCAAGTTTGTCAATTCGTTGGTCATAATTTATATATGCATATGATTTTATTGCACAGTCTCTAAACTATGTTCTAGCTGTAGGTAAGATGTTGCCGAGAAATCCAACCATAAGACTCTCTTCGAGGGAACCCAAGCTAAAATAATTTGAAATAGGTGAAGGTTCTTCTATGGGGACCGTGAGTCAATTGGAGTACACTCCTAGGGCAGAGCCTATCATTAAAACATAAAAAAAGAAATATTTTGTCCAGCCTCTGGCCTTCGGTGATACAAAAGTAAGCACCAGATCCAAAGTAATTATCCCACAGTGGGGGGACCTCTTCAACAGAATTAGCCAAGAAGAATACTCGGAGTATATCCCACACAACGAACTAGATGTAAGGGCGTTCGATGACCAGGTGTTCCTGAAAATTAGACGGTCATATTTACACATGGTGGCCAACAGAACACCATTTTTCCCTTGCATAGAGGTTCTGAAATGGCTAATCAACCATATATACGGGAAGAAGTTCTTGATAAATGATGATAATGGCAGGTGCGTCATATTTTTCCTCCCTACATAAGTCTAGAAATAATACAAGCTCAAGGAACCATAGGAGTGGCTAAACACAGACTTCATGGTGAATTTATATGAATTCCACGACACCAACCGATTGATGGCCTCATGGTGGAAGGAGGACAATAAGTTTACCAACTAGAGCAATGGATGGTATGGGACGGTTAACTTGAGGGAGCCATACATCTATCTATTGGCTCTCATCTATCGACTATATGGAGAGAAGGACTGATCCAAGTTTTTAGAAGCATGGATGCCCTTGGCATACATGGTGGAGATTTACAGAAGTAACTTCAACTGGGGAGTGACAATTTCTAAAAAATTGAGCATATGTGTACAACAGGCTTAGACGCTGAAAGAAGGGGAAGTACCCGATTTCTACATGGCCTCGTACCTGCTTGATGTTATCTGCACAAGAAATGTCTTCGCCGACATGAATCTAATATGGAATGTTATGGAGCTCCTTGTTCATGTTTATTTCAGGATAATCTGGGAGAACATGTACACAAAATCTTACGCTCTCATCTGCGATGAATTCATCGCCCGTATTTATTTTATTATTTTTAATAAGGAAAGCCCGAGATTATCTGCAACAACCAAGATAATGGTAGCTAATGTAGTCCATTGGTATTTAGACTAATTCTCAACCTATATTAGGGTGTTTGGGGCCACCGGAGCACCACATCTCCTACCTTCTCATGTCCCATACTGACTCGTAGTGGGAGAAATTTGTTATCAGACTATCTTGTAGGGATATAAAGCCACATTAGTCAAGGACAAGAATTGTTCTTTCATACCCTACGATTTCCATGTGGGGTTTTATCTGGTAAAGGATATTTCTCAATCCAAACAAGAATGGATAAGCCAACTTGAATGCAGGTTCCCGACAGGCCGATTCTGCAAGCACAGCCCTAAAGGCCTGGTCCTCCAACATGCTTCACAGGTATCATCATGTTGGCCATACGATCATGATAAGTTTGAGGACACATTTTTCATAGAGTGCACCCAAGAATGGGATGAGGTGGTACAGAGAATGGCCAACCCAAATATGACTAGGTTTAAGGCCATGAGAATGGACAAATAGGTGGAGACAATAAAGCAGTTGGCTCAAAAGGCCCTCAGAGCCAGGGAAGAAATCAGAGTGACAAAGACCAAAGAGGCACATAGAAGGGGATTACTCTTGTTAGAAGGGGCAAAAATAATCATTGATCAATTGAAAAATGACCTTGATCTGATATAAATGACAAGGATTCCTGATGATGACCCAATCTAAAGTTGAGGAGAACCAAGTGGCCTAAATCTAATGAAACTCAAAGAAATCACCGGGTCAGAAAACCCTGAAGTTCCACCACCATAGATCACATCACCAGGGGAAATTTCAACCCAGCCAGAGATAGTGAGGAAATCAGGGAGAACAAGTGTACCAAATCCCTTGTTCGACTTGATAACCATATGAGGTGATGAGGAGAGTTCATAGGTATCCTTGGTGACTCCAGTGCAGATTACATAGGAGAAAGAACCTGAGAGAGCATCTACCCCAGGTCCCGATGCTCTAGTTCGGAGTCATCCACAGAGAGAGCATGATTTCTAAAGTTACTCAGACACCAAGCCGCTCGATGTACAAGGAACCCCAATGGACAACTAAAGGGATGAGCTAGAACCGAGCAGCTAGAAAGATGAAATTACACAACAAGAAATCAACATTTCAACAGTCGATTACCAAGTAAGAATCAAACCTTCCCCCGGTTCCTGAGTTTTGGCCGATACCTTACGATCCGATGAGAAAACAATGAAAGTCGAGACATCGGGACATATGGAAGAGGTTTAGGAACCCGATCTCGAACATATATACACAGTCGGGATCTTGGGGAATACTCTAATTTGGAGAGAAAAACAAATCCTCGAACCTTTTGATGAGATCACCGATATACAAGCAATCTCCTATGACCGAAAGAGAAAATACATCATGAAGAGAACCACTAAGAAGAGGAGGCTTACATTGGATAATTCGATTTTCATCACCATAGAGGAAAAATTGATCAGCATAGAGCACGCCATGATGTCCGAGCTTATCGGCGTAGGGATGGATATAAAAAATTCCACCCTGGATAGAGAAAGAAAATATGAAGAGGAGTTGGCCGCTGTGCTAAAGGAGTTGGAGCATATGTTCCATTTGGAAAAATACTATCAGTACTCCACACAAGCCACATCATTTCTGAGAAGTGAGTTCCAAGACGCCTACAACAAATTCATGAATGAACGATACCTTTTCACCGTAGGAATATCTGACTTCCAATAAGACACCCTTATGGCGCTAACAACCTGCAAGGACATGGAAAGGTGGTATGAGAAGGCTCACCAAGAAGCGTAAATAATTGATTACACTGGGATAGTTCAAAAAGGTTGAGACGCTAAAGAGCACAACATTTGGGTGCTGAGGGACAACAACATAGATCAAATAAGGAAAGCGGTCAAATATTGGGTGAAAATGGCCCAGGAACCTCAGCGAGAGATTCAGGGAAAATGGTCCGATTGAGAAAGGAGTTGGGTCAAGATTAATCGAGAGATGAAAGACATCGACCTCCCAGAATTCAGATCACCCAAAGACTTCGTTGACTTGCATGACATAGTCAAGAAACATGCAGAACAAGACTTATCATGGACTACAGAGATAGAAAAGGTGGTGAGTATGGCGCCAGGTCAAGTACGATAGTTCATGGAGAACCAAATCAAGGCTCAAGTAGTATTGCAATAGTTAAGTGTCAAAATAGTTAAGTATCGAGCACATGCAGTAGAAGTAAAATAAATCCTTTCAACCCCGATGGACCAACACAGATTCCCTTATGCCAACACATGCGAGGAACTCTTCATAAAATGGTCAGAGTATGAGAAGAGTCATCCACTTCAGTGAAACTTTTTGATGACTCTTAGAAGACATAGATATGGAAGTGCCATGTGGCGATGTTTTGTTTTACTTAGCTTGCACTTTTGATAGTTATTTTTAGTTAATGTTTCGATATAAATAAGAGGATCGACCTTTAGAAAGGGTCGATGGTTTTGGAAAAGACCCTCATTTTTGGAATTGTAAAGAACTATTTTCAAACTACCTTAATTGATAAGTCATGTTTAGGACCGGAGACAAACTTCTGTTTTTCATCAAAGGCGTGTGTGATTGTATTTGAGGAGGAATTACTTCCGACTTTATTTCATGAATGGATGTTGTAATGAGTAAGAGTTTCTGAATCTCTTGATAAGTTAGTTGTTTCAATATTTTTTGTAGTTCTTGTGTCTAATGATGAAAGGAAATCGTTGTGTTAATGTGTGATGAATTCTAGAGCTAAGAAAACTATTTATTTTTCCACCTTTTTATTGCATGTATGTTTTCTTTCGATAATTGTATCTTAGTCAATAATTGAAATACCAGCAAGTTGAGGTATTAGTACTAGTCTTGTCACAGGTGTAAAAATATTTGTCTGCATGCTTGAGAATGAGGGTTATCCCAAGCTCATCCTTATTCAATATTTAAGATTCCCCCTTTTACCAGCTGGTTTATACTAGGACACATCTTTTTATCAGACCCATCTAAAAAAAAAAATACAAAAAGAGAACGTTTAAAATGAAGGAGGAATTTTCACAAGAAGATATCTTGTGAATCACTACGTAAATCCCATCGATTATTTGGCCGGATTGAAAGATCTAGAGAACCGTTCCACTATCAAAAAATGCAGAGTCTAATTAGGCCTCGGTGGCAGGTTTGGTTCTTGTTGTTGAGTTAAAGGGATTTAGGACCCCTCAACAACTAGCAATCCACAAAAGAGGGTTATATCTCACCTTCCACTCACAAATGATAAAGCTCATAACCCAACCAATATTTTCCTACAGATATCCCGATATTTTCATCGTCTCTCTTCCTCTTGACCTTCCCAACCCAAGGAACACACCATTCATTTATCAAAGATCACCCAAGGGATGTATTATCTATTTATCAGGGTAACCCAAGGGATGTACCATATGTTTATCTGGGTTAACCCATGGGATGTACGATCCATTTATCAGGGATATCCCAAAGAATGTACCATTAATTTATCAGGGAGAGCCCAAAGAATGTGCCATTCATTTATCAGGGAGATCCCAAAGAATGTGCCATTCATTTATCAGGGTCTCTGTGTCATAGGTAACTAGGAATATCACAGCTGGGAACTCAAGGGAACTTGCTGCTAGGAAAATATCATCAAACCAACATCAACCACTTATTGTTTTAGTGCAACTCACACAAGAGTTCACTCTTCCAGCCTAAAAATTGGGCTCTTCAGTTCTCCAACTCCATGGTCGCACCAACTCCAAGGTCTCTTTATTTCCCTCTCTGACTACTATCCCAACCCATACAAATTCCTCTCTTGTGGATTGCCTTTCTTGAATCTCACTCTTCCCCAAGATGATTGTACTCAACCCCCATGTGCCCAATAACTCTGGGAGGTAACAACTCACACCCACCCTATTACATGCATTTAATGATTAAATTTTGAAACAATCAATCAGAAGGATGTGACCACTCACACCCACTCTCTTACATGTATTCAGTGATTGTATTTGGGAACACTCAATCAAACATTAGAAGGTTCATATACAATTGGAAAGTTTAGGGAAATGGGTTGAATTGATATACATGGGTAATCCCCCCCTTGACCCCTCTTGGACATTATCCTAGAAAATTCCACCTCTTGTGTATTAATTCATCCCCCATATCTTTTCCATGTCCCCTTAGCAGCTGGCATCACATTTTTATTATTAAAACATTGAAATGCAATTCACATATTACATCGCTTGGTCGTAGCCACATATTGTATCCACATAGTAATTAATTAAACTGGGGACTATAATGGGGATGTTACATTCCCCCTTCCATACAATTGTGTGTCATCCTTGGTGCACTCTATGTCGATACACATGTGTATATGAAAATTACATCATAACACTTAGAAATAATTTTGCTATTTAACAACTCCAACAACATCTCCAACCATCATTCTCCCGTCCTTCTCAACTCGCTGACCCAAGGAATGAACCATTAATTTATTAGGGTTGACCCAAGGGATGTACCATCCATTTATCATGGATAACCCAAGGAATGAGCCATTCATTTATCAGGTTCCCCCAACGCAGTTGGCTACGACTCTAAGATGTGGTTCCAAAACTCTAGCTGCTCAAAATGGAGTCTTGCATTTTATTTTATTCAAAATCGTCGAAAATGTGTGGGTACACTTCCCGCATGTTTTCTTCATTCTCCCATGTAGCATATTTAATACCATAGCAGGTCAATTGAACCTTTACTATCCCTATGGATTTGTTCCTAAGCACCTTGATTTTTCGGTCCAGGATGCGTACTAGTTCCACATAGAAATCCCCTTCGTGCTCCACCTAGATCACAGTCCAATCAATTATGTGGTTAGGATCAAGTATATACTTCTTTAATAAGGATGCATGAAATAAATTATGCACTCTTATGGATGTGGGAAATGCTAGCATATATGAAACTGGTCCTATCTTTTCTAATATTTCAAAAGGTCCACAATATCTTGCTACCATCTTCAGAGAACTTCCTAATCTTATCAAACTTCTCTTTTCCTTTACTTTTAAGAACACATGTTCTCCCACTTTAAAATATCTAAAAAACTTTGTTCTTGTCTGCATAAATTTTATACCTATCCAAGGCAACCTTTAAATTTTGCTTTATCTTTTCCACATGCTCTTCCATTTCTTTTAACAAATCTGTCCCAAGAACTGCTCTGTCTGCTCGATTATCTCAACTCACTGGGGTGTTACATTTTCTTCCATACAATGCTTCAAACAAACTCAACTTCAATGAGGCCTGATAACCGTTATTGTAGGCAAATTCAACTAAATGAATATAATCTTCCCACTTTGATGGCTGATCCATCACATACATTCTAAGCATGTCCTCAATTATCCTGTTAGTCCTTTCGGTTTACCCATCTGAATCTGGATGATATGCTATACTAAGATTCAAATTTGTTCCAAAGGCTTTGAACATGTTGGAATACTGAGAAGGGGGGTGAATCAGTAATAGCATAATTATAACCCTTTTTCTTCAATTGTTATACCAATGTATAATTATTATCCAATAATGAGTAGTAAGAAATAAACAATCACATACATACACAATACACTAGTGTTTTACGTGGAAACCCAAATCGGGAGAAAACCACAGAATGATTTTTCTTATATGTCTTGAAGAATTACATTCATTGGAAGCACCAACTTCCTTTGTTTTCCAGCTACAACTGGAAGGAGGATCCAAACCCCTAGTTTCTCAGGCTACAACTTGAGGGAAGCTCCAACTCCCCAATTCTCTGGCTACAACCAGAAGGAGGCTACAACCCCCTATGTTCTCCAACTACAACTGGAAGGTGGCTAAAACCATATATCCTTGCCCCATCCTACCACCCTGAAGTAGAAGTAGAATGATGGAACCACTATCACACTATCACTGTGAGATATAACGATGTAAATCTGTACCAATAAATCTGAACCATGCATCAACCTGTACCATAAACAAGTGCATCAACTATGCACCAACCTGTAATAAAAATGTACCATAAAAAAGTGCATCCAACCATGTACCAAGTGTTAGATCCCAAAATGTACCCATCCCTTTGGTCGCATTTTTTGATGGATAGCATGGCTATTGGTAGTATCCTCAATTCATTTTTTAGTTTTTCTAGCTGCAAAACTTAGGTTTTGGTTTTTGGTCTTAGAAATAAGATGACCCATAAAAGTCTTCTTTTCAAAATTTTCATAATTTGCTTTCAACAACTAACGTGTGTCCAAAAGATGATTGTTAGCTGGTGAAAGAGGTGACTTGCAACAGCTAAGGAGTGTCTCTCATAGGCTGGTGCACTGGTGAAAGTGTTGCATTTCAAAATATCCAAAGAAGCATTGTCGCGGGTTGTGCGCTGGTGAAAGTGAAGACTTTCCACATCTACGGAGCATTTCATATGGGATCGTGCGCTGGTTAAAGTGATAACTTTCAACAGCTAAAGGGGGTTTTCCACAGGATCATTAGCTGGTGAAAGCGATAAGTATCAACAACTAAGGGGCATTTTCCACGAGCCGTTAGCTGGAGAAAGCGGGAATCACGTGCGTGTTATCCACGTTTCTAAAAACTAATGATGATCCGATCATCCCACGTCATGCAAATCCAAATCATGCACTGATGAAAGTGGGTAATGATGGAGACTCAGTTTTTCACATCAAAATAGGATTACGATGCAGATCTTGTTCAGTGACGCATGTTGCACACTCATGGCGCCGGAAATGGTAATTTCGAATCCAGCAACTCAGGTACAGAGTCTATATTGTTGGGTTGACAACATCAAATTAGAGCATTACTTCCATATCACACATTGTTCACGAAGGTTTGTTAAAGTTTCAAATGTTAGAAAACAAAGCCGACTCCCGAGTGCTTTCAACAGCGCAAAACCTCGGCTCGAACAACAGTTGCAGGGGTTGATATACAAAATTGTTTGGGTTTTCAAGATACAGAATGGTGAGGAGATGCAGTGGTTCCCTAATTAGAAAAGAGTTGGACAACCTATCTTTTTTATAGACACATCCCGAAGTCCAAAAACATTTTTCAAACGCAGGGTGTATTGAATTCGTTGAGAGGTTGCAAAATGGTTGCCACCAGTCGACAGTAGAAGCTTTTGCCAAAACTTTCGATGGGAATAAGGCTCGTGTTGGGGCCTTGGAAATCATAGTAGATGAAGCTGCCATTGCTGCAGCAACCAGCCTACCAAGATCAGGCCAAAGTTGGTTCAAAACCACTGCCACCAAAAACTTGAATTTCAGAGCTTATTTAAAGGAAGAGTTCAAGCACAACGCATGGAAGAGGGGCATGCCGATTTCCTATCTAGAAGAGGAGTGGAAGAAGCTGTTTAAGGGAATTCAACTCTACATTACCTCAGAGGGAAGGTATGACAAACTCATGATGTATCATTTTAAGCTCCTGGACCATTTCACAGGCAAAACTCTCCTCAATTTGCCCTTTTTCTTACATAAGAGTTTAACTAAGGTCTGCAAGAAAATCAGGGCTCAAACCCTAAGCATGAAGAATACACTGTGCCACTTCGGCCTCATTAAATTGATGATTCTGGAGGAATTAAAACAACAGGGAAGGAGCTGGCAGCATTTCTTATTTTGGGAGGGTTTTGAAACACAAACTCAGCCTGCAAATGAACAGGGGAAAGGTTCAAAGAAACAGTTGACTCCTCAAAGTAGTTCAAGGAAGAGGAGGACCCTGCCAGGACCTCCAGAAGACAAAATCTCTGGAGTGAAGCCTCACAGGTCGAAGAAAAGGTTAAGCTTTGAGACCACTACAGAACATCCCACAGAGCATCCTACAGAGAAGAGAACCAATATATTAAACTTGCCCTATATAGACTCAGAATCAGAGAAACAAGATCAATGCCCTCTCATTAAGAGTCCTGAGCAGTCAACTGAGTTTACACAAAACTATGAGACTTTCACTCATACAGAGGAAGGAGAAACATCAAGAAGTTCTAAGTCAAAGAAATCTCAAAAAATCAAGCATCTGAAAGAGGTCATCGCTCAGCAAGAGGTTTTGGAATGGGTAATCAAAGAAAGGTATAAGAAGTTGTCTGATAAATTCACAAAAACCAATGCTGCATTTGAGAGACTGGCTCGGGAAAGTGTTAAAGAGAAGAAAAGAAAGTAGAAACTCACCAAAGAGTACAATAGTCTATGGTGGCTTGCCAAACGCCTTAAAAGGAAGATACGAAGATTGAAACAAAAACAAAGGCAAAAATCCCATCCAGATCTGAAGGTACTTGCTCAAGTCGTTGTTAATATGCAAGGTGAGAAATCAGAGACACACTGAGTTTTGATGGAATCAAAATTTTGAAGGTGAAAACTCGTTTTGGGCACAGTCAGGGCTTTCACAAGCGCAAAGTGATATTTTATGACCCGTTAGCTGGTGAAAGGCAGTGCTTTCACCAGCTAACCAACGAAATATTAAATGAGTTAGCTGTTGAAAGATGGAAAAACGTTTTTTGGAGGCCAAGGATAGAACAGGTCATTTCTCATAGGTTATGAAGGAGTTCCAGAGTATCAAGGGAATGAAAATTCTTACAAACGATTCGACATCAGAGATTTGAGGGAATTTTGGAAGCCACATGTAAAACAAACTTCCTCAAATATCGACCATGAATGTTGGAGAAATCCAACTGTCAAGACAGGTGTTTTTCCACATTGCATCACATCAAAGATTCCAGGAGCTAAAGGATGCAGATGGTGAATTTTTGAGAATGAAGACAATTCGAGTGCTAAGTTTAGTTGTTAATTCTTTATCTTCAAGTTGTTTAGTTTGATTTGAATTTCTTTTATCAAATACAGATCCATGTTTTTAGGATCTGTAAAACCAATTGTAAGAGGTTATAAATGCCTAATTTTGATATGAGATAAGGGTTCAAACTGGGAGATATTTTATGCCACTGTATAGTCTCCGTTTTGCAGAAATAAAGTTCAGTTTCGTTTCGTTTTCCATATCAGAATTGTCCATTTCTCATTTTCTGTACTTTGTTTCAATTTATTTTACTTCATAAAGACCGTTACCTCTTTATTGAGCTCATAGGCTTGAAATTAAAGGATTCCTTGTTGTCTTGTATTAAGCCCTACTTTCACTTGTATTGGCAAATCAAGAATAGTATTCTCCATCCTCTCTTTCAATTATTTGATCTGATTATTGTTTACTGAAAGCACTGTATCTTTAGATGTGTGATGAGTTGTTTCTTACATAAATCATTAAAGACCCCATTGTCCCAAACACATAAAAACCATTATTTCTAAGTTACCAAGCATCCTTAGTCTACAACCCTAAGGAGTTTCTTGGAGTGATAACACCAAGTATGTACAAATCATGTTTCAACTACTCATCAACCAACATCATCAACTATACACCTCATGTATGTGCCAACTCATCAACTACTTGTCTCAACCATGTACTACACATGTAACTCAACCAAAATACCTCATCAATTTCATCATCAAAATATGATTTGTAGCTATGTAATAGATCTAGTGTATATGATCAAATTCCTGCAAACCTTCCTTAAATTTAACAACAAGAGACTAGCATTTTCATCACACGTTTCTTTATTCTCACATGCCTAGTTTTGGATTAGTCAACAACCCTAACTTGAAGTAATCATAACTTTGTACCTGTAATGTATAAATATATGAAACTGATACACAATGTTATTCAATGTGTTTTATGCAATTCCTCCAAGTGTAACTACTTGGAACCTCTTAGAAAAGGATTTATAGCAAAAATGGCATACCTTGCTAAATTTTGGCTTATTCTAGAGAGAGACCTTGTAGAGCATGCCCCGCATGGAATATTTTATGAATTGATATGAAACTATTACAAAGAATACTTACGACTATACCCTAACCAACACATTTTGTCTCACTTAATTTGGATCTGTTATGAAGAAGTTACGACGTTTTTACCTGAAACACTTGTTTTTAACTAGTGTCAGGACTAGCCAAAAACCCTATTTTCCACAGTGTAACTCCAAAAATAAAACGACCCACAAGCTAAAATTTTTACCATAGATACTCGGATATGTTTTCTCAATAGAATATCAATTCCATGGTCTGAATCATTATAGAAAAAAAAGTTATTGCGAAAATGGTGAGATGACCTGTAAATACCATACCTTAGAAAGCACCATCAAAATAATTTATCCTTCCTTGCATTTCGGCCTTCTTTTTTTCACCTTCACTCAGAATTTAGGTTTATATATCCTTGGTTATCTTAGACACCTATATATATTCAAGATTATCAAGTGTGTGTTAAATGAGAGAGTTATGCCTTTTATTTATACTTTTCAAGTAGCTTCCTTAAAAACATCTTTTAGGTCACTTGGCCGACTTTCCTTATTTTAGGGTTAACCCACTTCTAATTTCTCCATTAAAATTATTATTGAAATAATTTATTTTCTATTCAATTCGAATTATAATACACGCATCACTTCACTTTATTATTTTTCCTTTAAAAATCTCTTAAACCACTTTGACTACTTTGACCTTTTCGGACTTCTAGATGACATATGAGGGTCCTCCAACTTCGTAAGGACATAACTCTCAAACCGTGAGGAGTTATGTGATGTTCCACATACCACCAGAAATGGCATGAAATGTGATATCCATTTAGAATATTATTATCTTAAAATATATCATAACTCATACCGTTACCCATCAAACAAACTTGGGTCCATTACCCAAACCTGGAGTCTCCAACTTCTCATGGCCATAACTCTCTAACCGTGAGGAGTTATGTTATGTTCCACATACCACCGGAAAGGGCATGACGAGCATTATCCATCTAATATAGTTTCGCTAACAAAGTCACTATCCTTCATCTCATTATTCCAAAATTAAGCATGGGTTCTCTTACTCCGCAAAGCGTCTTCCCGTGAGGGCTTTCACCATAAGGGGACCACTTTGGAGTTCATCCATATTTACTTCTTATTAACCATGAAAAAACAATAATGATTCATATTTACATCAAAAAATATTGGGTCCATTACCCAAATCTTTGTGCTATGGGGCTTTCTTCAAGGGTTGACATCAATGACAACCAACCTTAATCAACAATCTCCCCCTTTGGCATTGATGGAAACACTCTAATGCAATAATGAAATCATATCACTCATGCTCCCCCTGGAACCATGCCTCTGTCCTCTGCATCTGATGAATCTTCTCCCCCTAGAACCATGTGTCTATCCTCTACATATGATAAATCTCTCCCCCTTTGTCATCAATGGAAAAGGTATCTTTCCATCCGGGGCTACTCCCCTTGAATGAACTATCCTATTATGGTGCTTCCTCGTGTACATCTAAGACATATAAGATAAGCATTCAAAAAACATTAAAAAATCATTTATTTTGGAGTAGAAATGACTCCAAGTCTTTGGCGAATATATTCAAAGGCTTCTCGTGGAAGTGGTTTTGTAAAGATGTCTGCCACTTGTTATTTTGTACCCACATACTCAACTCTGATGTTCTTTTCTGCAACCTGTTCTCATAGAAAGTGATACTTGATTGGAATGTGCTTCGTCTTGGAGTGCATCACTGGGTTTTTTGAGATACTGATGGCACTTGTATTATCACAATATATTGGAATAGGATCATCATACTCAACCTGTATATATGTCAAAGTTTGTTTCATCCAAAGGACCTGTGTACAACATGTTGCTGCTGCAATATACTTTGCCTTGGCCATAGATAGAGATACTGATGATTGTTTCTTTCTTAGCCATGATACCAAACACTCACCTAAGTAGAATGTTGCTCCACTGGTGCTTCGTCGGTCATCAATACAACATGCCCAATCTACATCTGTGTAGGCAATAAGTGATAGATCTTTTCCTTTTGGATTCCATAATCCAAACTCTTTTGTTCCTTTGAGATATATGAAGATCCTCTTTACTGTTAATACATGTGATTCTTTTGGTGCTACTTGAAATCATGCCACCTATCCAACTTCCTACATTACATATGGTCTGGATGCTGTCACATATAGTAGGCTGCCAATCATTGACCTGTATTGCCTTTGATCTGTATACTTTGAATCATCATATTTTCTCAACTTACAACTGGTTTGCATGGGAGTGATAACTGGTTTGTAATCTTCCATTCCGAACCTCTTTAGCATTTCTCTGATATACCTGGTTTGAGAAATAAAAATTCCTTGGTTTCTTTGATGTATTTGAAGTCCCAGAAAGAAGGATAGTTCTCCAAGTAATGACATTTCAAATTCATTCTGCATGTCCTTTACAAATTTCTGGCTTAACCTATCATCATCACTACCAAAAATAATATCATCAACATAAACTTTAATTAATAAAATATTACTTTGTATTACCTTGATGTAGAGGTTGTTGTCTGCACTTCCTTTTCTGAACCCTGCCTACTGCAGATACTTATCCAGTCGGGAGTACCATGCTCTAGGGGCTTGTTTTAGACCATACAAGGCCTTCTTTAATTTACACACATAGTCTGTGTTCTCTGACAACTAAAATCCTTCTGGTTGTTCAATGTAGACTTCTTCTTCAAGTTCCCCATTCATTAAAGCTGATTTTATGTCCATCTGATATAATTTAACATTTTTGGAGCATGCATAAGCTAAAAGAAAACAGATTGCTTCCATTATGACAACTGGGGAAAATGTCTCTTCAAAGTTGATTCCTTCAATCTGTGCATATCCTTTACATACCAATCTAGATTTGTTCCTTGTAACCTATCCATATTCATTCAATTTATTCCTGAAAACCCATTTTGTGTCAATCACATTATTATTCTTTGGTCTTGGAACCAATTCCCAAGTGTCATTTTTCTCTATTTGATCTAATTCTTCATCCATGGCCTTATTCCAAAATTCATCCTTGCTGGATTATTCAAAACAGTTTGGTTCAATTGTAGATAAGAGCGCTAGGTGTGTTTTTTTTCTGGTGAATGGATTTTTCTTCTAGTCACAACTCCTGCATCTTTGTTTCCAATAATTTGATCTGAAGGATGATTCTTCTGTACTCATTTGCTAGGTGTCTTTGGAGATACTTGTTGAAATTTCTCTTCTTCTTTTGTCGAATTCTCTTCATCTTCCTCTTCTACTTGTTTTTCATCTTCTTCTTCAAAAAGTTGTTCCATTGATTTGTTTTCTTCTTCCTTTGATTCTGGTCTACCTGTTTCATCAATTGTTACGTTGATGATTTTTACAACTTTGTTTAATCTTATATTGTATTACTTGTATGCTTTCCTTGTACTTGAGTAACCAACAAGTATTCCTTTGTCCACACGAGAGTCAAACTTTCCCATTCTGCCATCTTCTCTTTTGATGTAGCATTTGCTTCCAAAAACTTTGAAGTGATTCACATTTGTTGGTCTTCCTTTCCATAGCTTGTAGGGAGTTTTATCAGTGTTGTTTTTGAGCATTACTCTGTTTTGAATGTGAACTGTTGTATTCACTACTTGTGTCCAAAAAATATATGTCAACTTTGAATCCATTATCATTGTTCGAGCCATTTCTTGTACTACATTGTTCTTTCTTTCAACAACTCCATTCTATTGAGGTGTCCTAGCAAAGGAGAATTGCCTTTTTATTCCATGATTGTTGCAGTAGTCCATAAATTCCTTTGAGGTGAATTCTCCTCCATTATCCTATCTTAAGCATTTGATTCTTGAATCCATCTCATTTTCACCCTTTTCCTTGTAGATCTTGAAGTTTTCAAAAGCTTCTGACTTGTTCTTAAGAAAGAAAACTACAGTCATTCTTGTATAATCATCAACCAATAACATAAAGTATCTCTCACATTTTGAGCCTTTTGTTGTAGTTGGTCCAACTAGATCAGTATGCACAATTTCCAGTGGTTTTGCTGTTGAATATTCCTTTGATTTGAACCTGGTCTTTGTTTGCTTTCCTTGTTGGCAATGCTTGCATAAATTTTTGGTTGGTTTCGTGATTTGGGACATTTCTCTGACTGCTTCTCTTTTGCTAACTTTGACAAGGTTATCAAAATTCATGTGACCCATTCTTCTGTGCCATAGACAACTTTCATCTTTCTTTCCTAGACAACACTTTTCATTTCCAATTTCGCTTAACACATATATGTTGCTTGAAGTTCTTGCAGCTGTAGCGACCAATTTCCCTGAACCTTCTTTTCTTATCTCACACTTTTGTGAATCGAAAGTAACTTTATGACCTTGGTCATGCATTTGACTCACACTTAAGAGATTTTGTTTCATATCTTCTACTAGTAGAACATTTTCTTCCTTTTCATTCTTGTTCCCAATTCAGACTGTTCCTTTTCCAATGACTTTGGCTGAATCATCATTTCCAAAGGAGATTGATCCATCTCTTTCCTTTCGTAATGTAAGAAACTTGTCTCTATCACCTGTCATGTGTTTTGAACATCCACTGTCAACATACCAACCACGTTTCTTTTGTTTATCTTGTAGATCGACTGTGCATTCTTCATTGCTATACTGATCTTTCTTTCTTATCCATGTCATTTTTTGAGGTTCTTTTTTGTGACTCTGTTGAGGTTCTTTAGGAGGGACTGTCATTCTGCAATTTTTGGCCATGTGTCCAAAATTGTTACATTTGTAACATTCTACTTCAGTTCTCAAAGATTCAAACATGTTGTAACTTCTTCTCTGTGTTTCACTAGGTATTCTTGAATAAACCCTTTGTGTATGGCTCTCAAAGTAGTTATTGTTCCTGTTGTTAGCTCTGCAATTTACAACTTTATGTCCAAAATTATTACATGCATAACATATGCCAAAAAATATAGTTTGATACCTGGTAGTTGAAGATCTTCTGAAAGGAGGTTCTCTTATGAATCCTTCTTCTTCTTGAGGCCTGCCTATCTGTTGTTGATTATGAAATCTGAATCTTCTCGGTGGAGGAGTGTCCCTGTAATATTCCTTGTATATCTTTTTATCCCCTTTGATTGTTTCTGCAAAGCTTTTTGGATTTGTTTCATGCTCTATTGTTTTGGAGCTTGATCCCTTTTTTGTCTGATTATATCCAAGTCCGGACTTGTTAAGATGAGATTTTTGACTGCTGATAATGTCATCCAGAACTTTTGAGCTATTCTGCATATTTTTCTTTTGAATATCTTTTATTAGTGTGACAATATCTTCTTCCAGGTTTCCAATGATCCTGTCCTTTCCTTCTAACTATTCTTTGAGTGCTTCTTAAATTATTTTATCTTCTTCTATTTGAACCTTCAATTTTGTGATCATTTGTTCTAGTTCTTGAGTGCCTTTTTTCTTATCTAGTTTTGCTTGTAGTTTCTTGTTTTTCTTATTTTCTCTTATGATAACTTCTATGGCACTCATTGTTGGCACATGGGAAAACCCAGGGTTCGACACTCAAGAGCGCACCAACAAAACCCTAAATACCGGCCCTTTTAGCAACACCTATGAAGCGGATGAAATCTCACCTGAGGTAGAGGCAGGGGTGGTCACAGGACTCATATGTATGCAACCTTAGCTAGGACACTGATCTGTGATTATATCTTTTACAGGGCACTTAGCATAGATCCTTCATCAATATTTAACCCGTCTGGTACTTCGCAGATAGCACATAGCATCACAGTGAATAATTATACTAAATATGATTCATTACTTAGCCACATAAATATAGGTTAGATTCAATAGATCAATCACTAAGAATCTTATATATCAGATCTAACGTTCATTCATATATCATCAACAAAAACAATAACTAGATATACTTAATCACATTAAGAACTTATCCAAGAAAGAGATAAACACATTAGATCGAAGCACAAATCACTATACACATAGTTATTGTGGTTCACCCCCACCCTAGGGCTACATCCACAAAGTCTTCTTTATATTATCTTGATCAAGTAGCTACAACACAAAGCTTAAATGACCCTTATTTCGCAAAGGATGAAAGATTTTCACAACTCTCTATATCCTTCTTCCTTCTCTTTGGCACAAGACTACAATAACTTGCACTTAACTTTTCGATCTCATGCACAGAGCACTCTAATATACATCCGATCACACAGATCCAATTACTAGCACTAAGCTTTCAGTTATACATCACATAGATGTACTACATTACTATCATTCTCCTCTATTTACATTGCCTATTTATAGATTACAAAATAGGCCTAAGTGTGGGTAAACCCATGGGCCGACATCCCTTTCCCATTACATCAACCCAAAACCCTAAAATAGACCCAAAAATAGGTCTTTCTTCCTTACTTTCCACTTCGCTTTGCGCTCCTTCCTTGGCAAGTTGTCGCAATCCAAAAAGTGGTCAAATATGACCAAGTATTCTTCACAACTTGGTCAAGGGCCAACATGCCCCCAACACTCACCTGTGACTCGTCCTGAGTCACTCAGGTTTGACCAATTCCACTTCAAACACCTCGAGCTTGGCTTGAGCTACTTCGACCTGCTGCAGTGCGACAATCTCTTGTTTAGTAAATTTTTGGATTACTGTGTCATTGAGTGGTCCTTCCGGGCATTGTTCTACAGGGATGACACTCTGTTTGAGTTCAACTCCCTAGCTTTCAAGTTTGGCGAACATTTGGCATGCCTTCTCTTGGAGTGGTTGCAGTTGTTGAGAGACTTCCATTACTTTACTTTGCAGCATGTGTACTTGTTGTTGGGTTGTGCGTTGTTCTGTGAATCTCTTCATTCTTTCTACTGGGGTCACGTACTTTAGCTGCGCTTGTAGCACATCTGCATGCTGCTTTGCTTCTTGGAGTTGTGCCTCCAATGTCTACAATTCTGGATTCTCTGTGAGGGTTTCATAAGTTTGGGTGCTTCTAGTGCTTAGATACCTATATTCTGAAGCCAAGGTTTTTAATCGGTCGACTCCTCTTTGAGCAGTGGCCTCTCTTAGATATATTATCTATTGGGGTGTCTTAGGCATGGTGCGGAGCTCCAGATCCGTGATGTGTTGTTGAAGTTGTTGGATTACTTCTTCCAGTTGGGTCACCTGCTGTGGGAGATGATCTTTCATCTTCACTTCTATGATTGTCACAGAGTGCAATGCTTTGTGAACTCTTTCCTGTACTTCAAGTTGCTCTGCGAGCAACTGGTCCTTTCTCTACTATAACTGTGATTTTTCCTCCTCCCACTTTTCTTTTAAGGCAAGCTTCTCCTGTTTCGCCTTCCTCCATTGTTCTCCATGTGCGCTCTGTTCTTATGCCAAAGCCTGGGTGGCTTGCGTTATGTCTTCTCAGTTAGAAAAAAGTATTCTCGGTGCGTGGCATGATGGGTTAAGTAGGAAATCTCAGCAACAGTCTGCTTGCAACAGACATGGGGCCTTCATTAACTCTGTTCTATCCATTCTGGTGCTATCCAATGGTCTAGTGGTAACCCATAACTGCTTTTCGATCTATTTGGAGTGGCGGTCAAACAGTTATATCAGTTCCAACGACTATATTGCTTCATCATGGAGAATTACTCTATGTCGTTGTTCTGATATCTCAGGGAAGCTCCAATTCTGCAATTCTTCTTGCTGCGAGGTGTCCTCTAGAACCTCTTGTAACCTTACAGTATTAGCCCTTTTCTTTCTTATCTTCCTAGCCTTCTTCCCAGTGAGCTTCGTCTCAGTAATTCTTTTACCA
>SNQJ01S0010469.1:73033-87544 GCA_010110895.2 Picea sitchensis
GGAGTGGTGGTCAAACAGTTATATCAGTTCCAACGACTATATTGCTTCATCATGGAGAATTACTCTATGTCGTTGTTCTGATATCTCAGGGAAGCTCCAATTCTGCAATTCTTCTTGCTGCGAAGTGTCCTCTAGAACCTCTTGTAACCTTACAGTATTAGCCCTTTTCTTTCTTATCTTCCTAGCCTTCTTCCCAGTGAGCTTCGTCTCAGTAATTCTTTTACCATTCTGATGTTTATCTTCGGTGGTCTTAGTTACTTCGCGCTGTTGAAAGTCTTTCCTAGGGTTCCTTGATAATACTTCTTCTGTATAAAAAATAGGTAACTTGATCTTCTGTGGATCCTCAAGTGTTCTCTTATCTTCGACATTAGATTTTCTAATATTAAATGTCTGCGATATGCTCTTCTATTCTTCAATCAAGTGCGTGATCCTTCTGGTCATAAAGTCTTTTAACTCTTGCTTCTTCTGTTCCAAAAATTTTTCTTCCTCTTTTCGTCTGGCTTGTTCTCTATCAATCCAAGGTTTTCCTATGAGCATGGTAAATGGGGCCCCGTCTTCAAAAAATTTAATGATCTCAAATTCTTCCTCTGTCGAAGTTCCATTGACAGTCATAGGTATCTGAGCGAGCCTTCCACATAGGTTTACTATATTTCCTATGAAGAAACTTGTTCCTCCTAGGGAAGAGATCATGGAAGGCTTTCCTATAGCTTCCCAAGTTCTTTCTGGCATAATTTTCACTTGTGTTTCTTCATCAAGAGTACATTCAATGTCAAATTCCCCTATTCTGGCTTCAATTTGCTCCTTTTCTTTGAAGATCTCTGATAGCCTAACATGCCGGTGGTCATTCAAGGCATCTTTCATATGTAGCAATATCTTTTCTGATTCTTTCTGGGTTTCTGCTATAATCTTGGTCTCTTGATCTCTTTCAGGGTTTGCTTGCTCCATATTTATCTTCTCAAGCCTATCAATCATTACAGGGAAATCCAAAAATTCATGGTCCATAACCTTACAACATAGGCAACTAGGTCTTCTCCCAGGGCATTCCTTAGCAATATGTCTCGTTCTTCTGCAACTATAACAGAGGGTTAATCCTCTCTTTCGTTTAGATGTTTCCCAACTCCTTTTGTACTGTGCACCAGGATCATGGTGGCTAGCCTACAAAAAACTCTTTCTAGGATCCCGCATCCTCTTGTTAGTCCAGACATTCTTTTGATGCATAGGTATAACATATCTATCACTATACTTATCAGATCTATTCATATCAAACTTTCTTTCATCTATTAATGCCCTAGTTTTGAAGCTAGAACATAATCTATCAAACATACCTTGATCCATGCTTTAGAAACAAAACATTTCACTTATCTTACTTCTACAGAGCACAAAGCTTTCAAATCTATTTTTTTTTTACTATTCTTACCGTAATCAGAGCACGGAGCTTACAGATCTTACCTCTTTTCTGCAGATCTGACCTTTTTCCTTTAGAAATTTACACTTTTACTTTTTTTAAAGCATAGAGCGTTCAGATATCACTTTTTTTCTTCAGTATCAACCTCTTTCTTGCAAATATGACCTTTTCCCTTTAGATTTGACCTCTTTTTTTGCAGATCTGACCTTTTCCCTTCAGATCTGACCTCTTTTTCTCAGCACAAAGATTTGTAGGTCAAGTAGAATACTACGCACTAGGGCAATAGATCTATGCATAGAGCTTAGTTCGCACAAAGATTTTTCTTCTTTTGTTCCCAGCAATCACATTTCCTATCCTGGCAACGAAACCATTTGTTGGCACAGGGGTAGACCCAGGGTTCAACACTCAAGAGCGCACCAACAAAACACTAACTACCGGTCCTTTCGGCAACACCTACGAAGCAGATGAAGTCTCACCTGAGGTAGATGCAGGGGTGGTTGCAGGAATCATATAATTGCAACCTTAGCTGGGACAATAATCTGTGATTATATATTTTACAAGGCACTTAGCATAGATCCTTCATCAATATTTAACCCATCTAGTACTTCGCAGATAACACAGAGCATTGTAGTGAATACTTATAATAAATATGATTCAGTACTTAGCCACAAAAATATAGGTTAGATTCAACATATCAAGCACTAAGCATCTTATATATCAGATCTAACGTTCATTCATATATCATCAGCATAGAGCATAATGAGATCTACTTAATCACATTAAGCACTTAGCCAAGAAAGAGATAAACACATTAGATCGAAGCACACAGTTACCATGGTTCACCCCCACCTTGGGGCTACGTCCACAAAGTCTTCTTTATATTATCTTGGTCAAGCAGTTACAACACATAGCTTCAATGACCCTTACTTCACATAGGACAAAAGATCTGTGTAACTCTCTAGATCTTTCTTCTTTTCTCTTCATCACAAGACTTAAAAACTTGCACTTAGCTTTCCGATCTCGTGAACAATGCACTCTAAGATACATTTGATCACACAGATCCAGTTACTTGCACTAAGATTTCAATTATACATCACATAGATGTACTACATTACTATCATTCTCCTCTATTTACATTGCCCATTTATAGATTACAAAATGGGCCTAAGCATGGGTAAACCCACAGGCCGACATCCCTTTACATTTACATCAACCCAAAACCCTAAAATGGACCCAAAAATAGGTCTTGCTTCCTTACTTTCCACTTCGTGTTGCGTTCCTTCCTTGGCAAGTTGTCGCAGTCCAAAAAGTGGTCAAATATGAACAAGTATTCTTCAAAACTTGGTCAAGGTCCAACACTCATTAATTCTTCTCGGAAGTCAACTTATGCCTCTTCAATTTCTTCTTCATATGCTTCTTCGGAGTCTTCTTTATCAGTGTCTTCTACTTCCATGAGTATAACTCTCCCCGTTTCACTGTCACTGACTTCATCTTCATTTGATGATGAGATGTCTTCTTTGGTGCAAAAGATTTTCTTGAAAATTTTATTTGTAGTTCTTTTACATTTATATGTTTGTCTTCCTTTTGAGTAACCTTCATCATTTCTCTTTTTCTTATGAGGACATTTGTTAGAAAAATGACCAATACCATCACAATCAAAACAAATTAAAGGAAGCTTACCTCTATACCTACTGTTGGTTCCCTTGTTCAGTCTTTTGATGAAGTTGGCCACTTCTTCATCATATTCCGAGACGTCACTGTTGATGCTATATTCTTATTGGTCCTTTTTCTTTTGCTTTGAAGGCTGCTTATTTTACATCTGGATTTTCTTGTTCAGTTCTCATCTCATATGTTATGAAGATTCCATGCAGTTCATCCATGCTTATTGAGTTTAGATCCGATCTTTCTTCTAGTGCTAATATCTTAGGGTTGAATCTCATAGGAAGAGATCTTAGTACCTTTTGAACAATTACAGATTCTTCGATTTCTTCTCCCAATCCTATGATTGCATTCACTGTTTCATCAAATCGTAAGAAGTAGGCTGCAATATCTTCATCTTCCTTCATTTTTAGTTGTTCGAACTGACCTTTGAATCTTTGACTTTTGAATCTCCTTCATAAATATTTCAAAGCTTGTCCCAAATCTCTTTAGTAGATTTACAATGTGCAACTTTGGTGAATACCGTATCATTGAGACCATTCAAAAGTGCATTTTTGTCTTTGGAATTATTCTCACCAAGTTTCACTGCTTTGTCATTTGTTGGTGGAACTGTTGGCATTGTGTATCCATCTACAATTGGTTGCCAAACTTGAAATACCTGTGCCTATATATATGTCTTCATCCTTATGCTCCAAAAAGCATACTTTTTCCCATCAAACTGTGGTATTCAATTTTTATACGAGTTGGTACTCTCCATGATCTACCTTTCAATGGTTAAACTGATTTCTTAAGGAACCTTCTCTGATTCCAATTGTTGGATTACCGAGAGGGTGGGTGAATCGGTAATAACGTAATTATAATCCTTTATCTTCAATTGTTATATCAATGTAGAATTATTATCCAATAATGAGCAGTAAGAAATAAACAATCACATACATACACAATACACTAGTGTTTTACGTGGAAACCCAAATTGGGAGAAAACCACGAAATGATTTTTCTTATATGTCTTGAAGAATTACATTCATTGGAAGCACCAACTTCCTTTTTTTTCCAGCTGCAACTGGAAGGAGGCTCCAACCCCCTAGTTTCTCAGGCTACAACCTGAGGGAAGCTCCAACTCTCCAATTCTCTAGCTACAACCAGAAGGAGGCTACAACCCCCTATGTTCTACGTCTACAACCGGAAGGTGGCTACAACCACCTATCCTTTCCCTGTCCTGCCACCCTGAAGTAGAAGTAGAATGATGGAACCACTGCCACACTTTCACTGTGAGATATACCGTTGTAAAACTGTACCAATATATCTGAATCATGCATCAACCATGCATCAACTTGTACCTTAACTTGTAATCAACCTGTACCATAAACAAGTGCATCAACCATGCACCAACATGTACCGAACAACTTGTAATCAACCTGTACCATAAACAAGTGCATCCAACCATGTACCAAGTATGTACCAATCATGTGTAAACTACTCATCAACCAACATCATCAACTATACACCTCATGCATGTGCCAACTCATCAACTACTTGTCTCAACCATGTACTCAACATGTAACTCAACCAAAAGACCTCATCAATTTCATCATGAAAATATGATTTGTATCTCTGTAATAGAACTGGTGTATATGATCACATTCCTGCAAACCTTCCTTAAATTTAACAACAAGAGACTAGCATTTTCATCAAACTTTTCTTTAGTCTCACATGCCTAGTTTTGGATTTGTCAAAAACCCTAACTTGAAGTAATCGTAACTTTGTACCCGTAATGTATAAATCTCTGAAATTGATACACAATGTTCTTCAATGTGTTTTATGCAATTCCTCCAAGTTTCACTACTTTGAACCTCTTAGAAAAGGAGTTATAGAAAAAATGACATACCTTGCTGAATTCTGGCTTATTCTAGAGAGCGACCTTGTAGAGCATGCCCTGCATAGAATATTTTCTGAATTGATTTGAAACTATTAAAAAGAATACTAAAGACTTTAACCTAACCAACACATTTTTTATCACTGAATTTGTATCTGTTATGAAGAAGTTACGACTTTTTTACTTGAAACATCTGTTTTTGACTAGTTTCAGGACTAGCCACAAACCCTATTTTCCATGGAGTGTAACTCCAAAAATACAATGACCCAAAATATGATTTTTTTACCATAGATACTTGGATATGGTTTCGCAATTGAATATCAATTTAATGGTCTGAATCATTATATAAAAAACATTATAGCAAAAATGGTGAGATGACCTGTAAATAGCATACCTTAGAAAGCACCATCAAAAGAATTTATCCTTCCTTGCATTTCAGCCTTCTTTTCTTCACCTTCACTTAGAATTTAGGTTTATATATCCTTGGTTACCTCAGACACCTATATATATTCAATATGCTCAAGTGTGTGTTAAATGAGAGATCCTTGCCTCTTATTTATACTTTCCAAGTAGCTTCCTTAAAAACATCTTCTAGGTCACTTGGCCGACTTTCCTTATTTTAGGGTTAACCCACTTCTAATTTCTCCATTAAAATCATTATTGAAATAATTTATTTTGTATTGAGTTTGAATTATAATACACTCATCACTTCACTTTATTATTTATCCTTTAAAAATCTCTTAAACCACTTTGACTACTTTGACCTTTTGGGGCTTCTAGATGACATATGAGGGTCCTCCAAGTTCGTAAGGCCATAACTCTCAAACCGTGAGGAGTTATGTGACATTCCACATACCACCAGAAATGGAATGACATGTACTATCCATATATAATAGTATTTTATGAAAATATATCATAACTCACACCATTACCCATCAAACAATCTTGGGTCCATTACCCAAACATGGGGTCTCCAACTTCTCATGGCCATAACTCTCTAACCGTGAGGAGTTATGTTACGTTCCACATACCACCGGAAATGGACTGACAAGAACTATCCATCTATGATAGTTTCCCTAACAAATTCACTGTACTTCATCTCATTATTCCACAATTAATCATGGGTTCTCTTACTCCGCAAAGTGTCTTCCCGTGAGGGCTTTCACCATAAGGGGACCACTTTGGAGTTCATCCATATTTACTTCTTATTAACCATGACAAAAAAATAATGATTCATATTTACATCAAACAATATTGGGTCCATTACCCAAACCTTTGTGCTACAGGGATTTCTTCAAGGGTTGACATCAATGACAACCAACCTTAATCAACAGAACAAACCTTTCACAAAATTTGAAGTAACTTTGGATCTCTATTCAAAACTATTGTCTTAGGTACTCCATGTAACCTAACAACTTCCTTCATATAAATGTCTGTGATATTTGTTGTATTGTGTGTAGTCTTTACTAGAATAAAATGTGTTTCTTTAGTCAATTTATCCACCACCACCATGATGGAATCATGTTGCTTCACTGTTCTGGGAAAATTAGTAATAAAATCAACCGTGACTACTTCCCACTTCCATTCCAGAATGGGCAATGGTTGTAGAAAACCTACTAGGTGTCTATGTTTTGTCTTCACTCTTTGGCATTCGAGACATCTGGCTGTGTAATTATCCACTTATTTCTTCATTCCTAGCCAAAAGTACTGGCTTCTTACTTCTACAATTGTCTTCTGATATCCTGGGTGTCCGACATATGGCACATTTTTCATTTATTTTAGAACTGCATTTTTCATCTCATTGGAATTCGACACATATACTTTTCCCTTGTACATGAGGATTCCATCCTCTTTTATGACCCGTTAGTTGGTGAAAGGCAGTGCTTTCACCAACTAACCAACGAAATATTAAACGAGTTAGCTGTTGAAAGCTGGAAAATCCTTTTTTGGAGGCCAAGGACAGAACAAGTCATTTCTCACAGGTTATGAAGGAGTTCCAGAGTATCAAGGGAATGAAAATTGCTTACAAAGGATTCGACATCAGAGATTTGAGGGAATTTTGGAAGCCACATGTAAAAAAAACTTCCTCAAATATCGACCATGAACGTTGGATAAATCCAACTGTCAAGACAGATGTTTTGCCACATTGCATCACATCAAAGATTCCAGGAGCTGAAGGATGCAGATGGCGAATTTTTGAGAATGAAGACAATTCAAGTGCTAAGTTTAGTTGTTAAGTCTTTATCTTCAAGTTGTTTAGTTTGATTTGAATTGCTTTTATTAAATACAGATCCATGTTTTTAGGATCTGTAAAACCAATTGTAAGAGGCTATAAATGCCTAATTTTGATATGAGATAAGGGTTCAAACTGGGAGATATTTTATGCCACTGTATAGACTCCTTTTTGCATAAATAAAGTTCAGTTTCCTTTCGTTTGCAATATCAGAAATGTCTATTTCTCATTTTCTGTACTTTGTTTCGGTTTATTTTAGTTCATAAATACTGTTAGCTCTTTATTGAGCTCATAGGATTGAAATTTAAGGATTCCTTGCTGTCTTGTATTAATCCCTACTTTCACTTGTATTGGAAAATCAAGAATAGTATTCTCCATCCTCTCTTTCAATTATTTGATCTGATTATTGTTTACTAAAAGCACTGTATCTTTAGATGTGTGATGAGTTGTTTCTTACATAAATCATTAAATACCCCATTGTCCCAAACACATAAAAACCATTATTTCTAAGTTACCAAGCATCCTTAGTCTACAACCCTAAGGAGTTTCTTGGAGTGATAACAAATTGGCACCATTGCCGGGGAGACAGAATTCAAGCTCTGCTTTCCTGGGATACGACACAAAGCTGATCTTTGATGATAGACAAAGATTAGACACTTTCAGTTGGTTGTAATCATCTATCTGGTGACTCCACAAGTTCATCCTGGCTCCTAAGAGGATCAGTACTAGGGTGAATCCTCAAGAATCACCAATCACACCAGTGTCCAATCCAGAATCAATTCTCAGGAAGGGAAAGACGATTCAAGGTCACACTTCGAATACAAAAGGTAATCCTCTTTCCAGTTCTGGAAAATCTACTACAGAAAAATTTGAGTTCTTTTTAGAGAACACTGATGAAAAAATAGCTGTAAATACTGTAGAAGAACAAACTCTTTTTGATCAACAGAAAAATCCTAGTGATGATAAATTGCTAGACTATAATTTGATTGAAAAAACATCTAAGACTTTAGAAAGAAGCCACAGTTCTTCTTCCCTTGAGTCTTTCCACTCTCAGCAACAAGAAGATCACTTGAACATTTATACTAGCCTCCTTGATGTTGAACATCTCCTCCAAGAGCTATCTGCTAAGGGTGAAGAAAATTTAGCTGGGAAGCTTGCAAATTTTTACAGAGCCTCTTATCAGACCTCTTTCCCCTTAGAAGATTCACCTCTTTCGCATTCCTCCAGTGTTGAAGACTTGAAGAAGAAACTATCATTTTCCCCACCTCTGATAGCCATGGCTGCACCACCTCCTTTGACTAAGATGCAACAAATCCTAGCTGCAAGGTATGCACCACACATATTGCCAAACCCAATAACAACCATGCCAATAGGAGACTATCAGAAATATATGCCTAAATTCACAGGCGAAGGCGATGTGTCTGCTAAAGAACATATTGAGGATTTTTACAGTTATGCAGAGAACCTTAATATTGAACAAGAAGATGTATGGACATGAGTCTTTGTCCAAAGCCTAGATGGCCATGCTAGGAAATGGTTCAAAGAACTCCCTGCTGGTTCCATTGCCGGAATCGAGCAATTGGATGAGACATTTCTGAAACATTGGGGTGATAGAAGAGATTTTGTCTACTACATCAAAGAATTTGGAAACTTGAGGAAACAAAGTAGTGAGTCAGTCTCTGACTTCACTAAGAGGTTTAACCGGATGTATGGAAAAATACCAGCTGAGATAAAACCATCATATGCTTCCGCCAAGATCACATATTCTGATGCTTTTGATTCATATTTTTGTTTGCTGTTGAGAGAAAGGAGGTCACCAACATTATCTCTCATGCAAGATGTTGCCCTTGAGGTGGAATCTAATATTCTGGCCTCTCAGAAGCGGAAAGGAGATTCTGATAGGAGAATACCAAAGAACGAGGCCTCATCTTCATCAAATGTTGATCCAAAACTTGATAAGATGCCCAAGATGCTAGATTCTCTAACCTCTGAGATATCTAAGCTCAATATAAAAAATAAACAGCCTGTGAAGGGAAGAAGCACTTATGACTCTGCAAGCAGAAATCCGAACCAAAATCCAAATAAATTCAGAAGGAATAATCATCCAACTCAGATCTTGCAAAGAGAAAAGAATTCTAATGAAGATCAGAGGATAAAGGTCCCTCTTCAAAATGTTGTGATGGATGAAGACAATGGTGAAGATCAAGAAGATGGAGAAGGTGACATTCATTGTATTGGATAAGAGACAGGGAAATCTTATCTAACACAACATGACTATGAGGAATCATTGATGATTGAACAGACAAAAGATGATATTCTTGGTGATGGCATTTTCACAACAGAAGATAAAAATAGATATAACCTCCAATCCAAATCTAATGCTGCTCAACAAGACGCACCAGCCTCTCCTAAAAAGATTGTTGCCCCTGTTCAGAAAAAGGATCAGACTTCAGAGGATCAGCAAACAAATCCTTCAAAGGTGAAAGCATCAACTCCTCCCAAGAAGACTGCTTCCCCTGTCAAGCATCAAACTCCAGAAAGTCAGCCTCCTGTTGAACAACAAAAGAATCAGGAAGCCCCTTCAAATCAGGTAAATATTTCTGATAAAGCTGCTGATAAGGTTCCATATTCTTTTAATTTTGAGGCTGAAATACAAAAAATTAAGATTCCTATTCCTCTAGTTGAGCTGATGAAAAATGAAATGTTCAAAAGGGATATCCTCAAAATTTTAGATCCCCAATCTGTATCCCTTTCTGTTGATATCCTCAACATTTATGATGATAAGCCAACCATCACTCTGGACCAAATGGTAGAAGACAGAGATGAAAGTTGTCCTCCCTTTTACATCTCTTTAAATATTCATGAGAAAACACTGCATAATTGTTTGTTGGACTCCGGTGCTTTGCACAATTTGATGTCGAAGGCGGTCATGGATGAGCTTGGGCTGGAGATCACCAAGTCTTATCATGACCTTTTCTCTTTTGATTCTCAAAAAGTCAAATGTCTTGGGATGATTAAGGATTTGGCTGTAACCTTGACCCAAGCATCAATGAAGACAATGGTGATGGATATAGTAGTGGCTGACATACCCCCTAAATTTGGATGTCTACTATCAAGATCGTGGATGAAGAGACTAGGTGGCACTCTTCAAATGGATCTCTCCTACGCTACTATCCCTATTTTTGGAGGGGTGAACAAAAGGATTTACATGGAATCTCAGATGGCATATGTAATCAGTGACAAGAAAAATCCATCCAATCATCCTATCTATTTAGTTGACACAGGTATGGGATCTTGTATTTTGGAAATTGATGATTCACTGCCTGATACATTGCTGCTCAGAAAGCCCACAGACGAGATCACAATTCAGCCCACAGAAACCCAAGAAGATGATCTCTGGACCATGTTCTTTGACGATGCTTGCACTAGGGAGTCACCTGGAGAAGGAGTGGTATTCATTTCTCCCTCTCAGAAAACTTCTCATTTGTCCTTTAAACTCGATTTTAAAGTGACTAATAACATTGCTGAGTATGAGGCACTACTTTTGGGGCTGAATGTAGACAAAGAGAGAAACATTAAAAAATTGCAGGTGTTTGGAGATGCATATTTGATCATCTAGCAGGTGAATAAGTCCTTTCAAGCAAAGCATGTCAGGCTGAAGGCCTACAGAGATGAAGTGTTGAAAGCAATTCATGATTTTGCAGATTTTAAAATCACATATATACCTAGAGCAATGAATGAATTGGCTGATTCATTGGCTGTGTCCGCTTGTGCATTCATACCCCCTCTGCCTCATAAATTAACTTACAAAATTCAAGTTAAATATAGGCCCTCTCTCCTTGATAATGTAAAATTTTGGAAGGTCTTTGAAGACAATGTTGAACTCACTAGATTCCTTGCAGTTATAGATGAGTTTGCAAATCTGCAGATTGATCAGGAGAATGAACATGACAATGAAATGGAGGAGCCAAAGTTCAAAAGAAAAATCGCAGCACATGAAATAGTTCAGTTGTCCACCAACAAAATTCCTAAAGGTTTGGTCTCGTTGGAAAGGTTGTTCGATAACAATGATGTGGCTGTCAAATTGCAAAGTGGGGAAAAAAATTCAGATGTTTTGCAGTATAATGTGGCTAGTGAGCAAGATCCTAAACATGTTAACTTAGCCTCACATTTGACTGAAAAAAAAAGGACTGATTATGGAGAATTGCTAAAGGAATTTGAAGACATCTTTGCTTGGCAGTATGATGAATTGAAGACTTTTGACACAAAAGTGATTCAGCATAAAATTCCCTTGAATAAAGACACCAAACCATTCAGGAAAAATCTTAGATCCTTCAACCCTTTGTTGCTGCCTACAATGGAAAGGGAAATTAAAAAACTGTTGGATGCCCGCATCATCATTCCCCTCAGGTATTCAGAATGGATTGCGAATCTTGTACCGGTCAGGAAGAAGAATGGGGAGATCAGACTCTGCGTCGACTTCAGAAATCTGAATAAGTGCTCTAGGAAGGACAACTACCCGCTGCCCAAAATGGAGCATATTCTACAAAAGGTGTCGGGATCAAAGGTGATGTCTTTTATTGATGGGTTTTCCGGATACAACCAGATTGTTGTCCATCCGGAAGATAAGGAAAATACTTCTTTTACCACTCCATGGGGTACGTTTATGTACGAGAAGATGCCCTTTGGATTGATGAATGCAGGAGCAACATTCCAAAGGGAAATGGACATTGTTTTCGTTGGAGAGAAAGATAAATTTGTCCTGATTTATCTTGATGATATCATTGTTTTCTCAAGCAGCCACGAACTTCATTTGCAACACTTAAGAAGGACATTTATGAAATGTCGAAGGTATGGCATCTCTCTTAATCCGAAAAAATCAAATTTTTCACTTAAGGAGGGGAAATTACTTGGGCATATTGTTTCAGCTGATGGGGTTAAGATTGACCCAAAGAGGGTAGAAGCAATTAAAAAATTGTCTCTTCCTAGATCAAAGAAAGACATTCAGTCTTTCCTTGGGACTATTAACTTTGTCAGAAGGTTTATAGTAAATTTTGCTGAACTCATGAAGCATATCACTGCTATGTTGAGAAAGGAATCTGAGGTAAAATGGACTGAAGCAGCCAGACATTCGTTCAATGCCATCAAGGAAGCCATCACAACAACCCTTTTTTTGATCAGCCCCGATTTCTCCAAGGTATTTTACATTTTTTCGTTTGCTTCCAGTGATACAATTGCAGTGGTACTCTTGCAGAAGAATGCTGATGATCAGGAGAAGTCGGTTGCCTTCTTCAGTAAGGTCTTGAGGGACGCAGAGGTAAAGTATGAATTGTTGGAGAAACAGGCATATGCACTTGTCAAGTCACTGAAATCTTTCAGGGTCTACATTCTTCAGGCAAAGGTAATATCTTTTGTTCCCTCCAGTTCAGTTAAAGATGTTCTTGTCCAACCCAACATTGATGGAAAAAGGAGTAAGTGGATAACAAGGTTGATTGAATTCAATGTTGAAATCAAACCAGAAAAATTAGTGAAAGGTCAGGGCCTTGCCAAACTTCTGGCAGAGGAAAATTGCAGGCTGCTTGAAATAAATCTGATGAGTATTAATGTAGAAAATATTCAGTCTTCGGAGAACAAAGAAGGTGAGGAAATGCAGGTTTCATCTCACCTAGCTGATTGCAAATGGTACAGCCATATTATTCAGTTTCTGCAAACTTTATCAGTCCCATCAGATTTGACAAAGACTCAAAGAAGGGCCTTGAAGCTCAAAGATATAAACTTCTGCATCAATGAAAAATTGTTGTTCTGGAAAAATCCCATAGGTTTATTGTTGAGGTGTGTAAACCAAGATGAGGCATCTAAAGTCATGATTGAATTTCATAATAGTGAATGTGGGGGACATCAATATTGGAAAACTACGGCACACAAAATCTTAAGATTTGGTTACTACTGGCCATCATTATTTTCATATGTATATGACTTTGTGAAAACATGTGACAAGTGTCAGAGATTTGAAGGTAAACAATGATTAAAGTCTCTTCCCCTCAAACCTATAGTGGTCACAGGGCCTTTCCAACAGTGGGGCCTAGAATTCATGGGTGAAATCCATCCGCCTTCTAGTGGTCAGCACTGGTGGATCCTGGTTGCCACCGATTACTTTACAAAGTGGATTGAGGCTATTCCCACCTGGAACACCAACCATACTGTCATCATAAATTTTCTGCAAGAAAACATATTTGCCAGATTTGGTTGTCCCAAGAGATTGGTCACTGATAACGCTGCTGCATTCAAAGATAAACACTTGGTGAAATTGTGTGAAGAGCTGGGAATTCAGCTGGTACATTCCACAACTTACTATCCACAAGGGAATGGCTTAGCTGAGTCATCCAACAAGAGTTTAGTCAGAATCATAAAGAAGCTGCTTGAACAAAATGCCAGAGGTTGGGATTCCAAACTGAAGTTTGCCTTGTGGGCTGACAGGGTTACATGTAAGAAATCAATTGGTACATCTCCTTTCAAGTTGGTATATGGTACTGAGGCCATATTTCCTGTTCAACTTGCATTGCTGGTTGCAAAGTTATTACAAGAAACTGATTCTGAACCAAGTGATTTGACCAGGAGAATTCATAATTTGGTAGAACTACAGCAAGATAGAGAGCAGCTCTTGGAAAAAATAGAATTGCATCAAGAAAGAATCAAAGAAACTTTCGAAAAGAAGGTCAAATCAAATGTCTTCAAAACATGGGATTTAGTCTTAAAGTGGGATGCAACAAGGCAGGAGAAGGGGAAACACGGTAAATTTGAGGCTCTCTGGACAGGTCCTTTTGTCATAACAGCGGTGCAACAGAACAACACCTTTGTTCTCCAAACTATTTCAGGCGAGGCAGTAGCGAGTGGCCCTTTCAACAGGCGCTTTCTGAAGATCTATTTCTCATAAGGCTTCCTTTGAAGCCCTGTTCTACTTGTACATATTTCTTTTTCAGTTCTGTTTTCTTCATTTCTGTCATTCAAATAACTCCATGCCCAATGGTACTAGCAAACTATTTTTCAAATTTCTATTTCAAGTTGTAATAAGGCTACTGAGTCTAGCTAGGTTCTTGGTCACCTCACATGGAGATGCCCATCCCAGTTGGAGCCAAATGTTAGCTCCCAAAATGTACCCATCCCTTTGGTCGCATTTTGTGATGGATAGCATGGCTATTGGTAGTATCCTCAATTCATTTTTTAGTTTTTCTAGCTGCAAAACTTAGGTTTTGGTTTTGGTCTTAGAAATAAGATGACCCATAAAAGTCTTATTTTCAAATTTTTCATAATTTTCTTTCAATAGCTAACGTGTGTCCA
>SNQJ01S0010469.1:90633-108569 GCA_010110895.2 Picea sitchensis
CCAGGATTAGATAGTCTGGTCAGATTTATTCACTAATCTAACCTAAGGGCTATCTGACCAGGATTAGACAGTCTGGTCAGATTTATTCACTAACCTATCAACATTAAATTTAAAAAGAACTTGGCCATGCTTGAAAGGTATGGACCAAGTTGCCATTATTGCATGGGGATTTTCCTTCGATTATTTTATGCCCTCTATTTCTTTTTCTATTTTTCTTTTTCTTTTTTTTTTCTTTTTCTTTTTTCTTTTTCTTTTTATTTGCAGAATGAAAAATCATTTGTCAACAAAATACTAGAGACAGACAATATCCAAATCATCAGTTGATTCCCATAATTTATGGGGTGATAACACCATGAATGAGAGGAAGTGTTGGTCGAAGATATCACCAACCGATCGGAGTCTAAAAGGGAAGAAGATGACACAGACATAGCAAAGGCAAGCACATCTACTGTGGGACAGAAAAGAAAGGTGCAAGATGCCATGGATGTTACACTCCCATATCTCTTAGACGCAGTGATTATTGTGGATGATATGTTGGGGAAGGTACCAAAACTCAGGTACGTAGACCATGATGTGCGAAATGCAGCTAAATTCCCAGAATTGGCTGAGGACACTTATTTAATAAACACATGGGAAGTTGGACCCCTCGACAAACCCATAATTCAGCCCGAACAATGGATAAAACGTCTCTATAACTTAGGCATCATCAACCTGTTGGATATACCGCATTTTGGGCACGGTAAGAACGTCGAGCTCTACGTTAAAAAACTAGTCGCCCATGTACATGAAGGCATCCTATGGATGTACAGGCTAGTACAGATACATGTGGCACTAATTCCAAAACTCACAGGACTCCCTACATTCGACACGCATCCAGGGAAATATTTGGATAACAAGGCGCGTGAGAAAGAAATCATAGAGCTAGTGAAAGCGCAGTTCGGCACCAGTCAGGGAAATAGGGGAATTTTAATCAAGGATATCAATGATATTGCGACAAGGTTCTCCAACAAGCTTATATATTGTAAATTATTGAGGAAATTTTGCAAATAAGAAGTGTCAGCATGCGTTATTGTAGTAGTCGGGAGGTGCATGAAAGGGGTAATGTTCAGTTGGGCACCATACCCGCTGAACTAGTTTTTGATAGACTGTAGAGACACGTAGGACAATGGAACTGAGTTCCATTACTCTTGGTTGATCATTATGATGGCATTGGAAATATGGAAGGAGCCAAAATTATCATCATTCTTGGATAGGATGGGGAAATTCTATGTAGCCATATATGAGTCCCTCTGGCAGGCCAAGGATAACAAGATGCAACAAGCAAATAATGCAGTTTTTGCAATTTTTTTGGAATATGTTGGCCCTTGGTTATGGAGGTAAGCAAAGATTAAGGGATAAAAGACAAAATGTGAACTTCATGGAAGACACAGTGACTGATATTGGGTCAAAGTGAGTAGAAAAGAAGAAATTATGGGGCGAATTAAGAGAAAGCAAGTCGTTGGATGAGGATATCGAGGAAGACATATCAACAAGAAAAATGTATCATGAACAACTCAGTAAGAAGAAAAATCCACCATTGGATGCTTTGGAGCACTGTGCGAGAAAGAAGGAAAGATAGAATGGTGAAGCCCTGAAAACGTGGGTCAAATTGACCTAGGGTTTTAGACACCTAGGGTTTTTGTATATAGGGTTTTGGCACTTAGGTCTCAACCTAAGGTTGTCGGTGAGATATTTTAATGTATAAATAAAGGTCAAGAGGACCTGGGATGGGTTCTAGTGTGTGATGACGAGTGATTATTGTTCTGAGAGAAAGAAGAATTCAGCAGTGAGAGAAGTCTGTGTTCTAAGATCTTCAGTTGGGTGCGAAGATCACCCTTGCAGATGGGTGCGTAGGGAAGCGAGATAGAGAGAAGAGATAAAGAGAGAGAATATTTTCTATCTAAGAGCGCAAATAGAACTGTATGCTTTCATCTAATATATTATAAAGCACAGTTCTGTGGATGTAGCCCTAGGGAGAGGGTGAAACACGTATATCTTGTGTTATGTGTGATTGATGTTGTGTTCTTTTTCTTCTGTTATTCTGTTATTGCATTATTGTGGTAGATCTGAGACATATCTTGTGCAGTAGGCTTAAAGGAGATAAGGAATATCTATATTGTTGTGTGTTACTATTCTAGATCTCCTTTTCATTCCTTCTAGTTGTAGACACCTCTGTCTTGCAACCCCTTATTACTACTTCAGGTGAGATTGCATCTGCCTCGCAGGTGTTTCCGAAAGGGCCATTAGTTAGGGCTTGTTGGTGCGTTCTTAAGTGTTGAACTCTGGGTATGCCCCTGTGCCAACAAATGGTTATGTTGTCGGGACCAGGATCTTCTTGACGTAATTTCAAGGTGGTTTCCATCAAAGATAGAGATTCAAAAGTGGATAGAAGAACAAGAAAAGGACTTTGCAGAAGCTCAGAATAAGAACCCTAAGCTTAGCACCGAGGAATGGTTGGGAAGGTATATCTTTACAGATATACACGAGATTTTATTTGGAGGGATTCATAAGGAGCTATACGAGTGGTTAGCCATATTAGCAGATACACAATTTGAGATCAGATCTAGACCACCTGTGGTTTGGACGTCAGTGTTGATCAAGAAGGTTAAGAGATTTGATAACGTCGTATCAAGAGCAGTAGATCACTGCTTTGATAGCGCCATCGAAGGGTATATCACCAAGTTTTCTATTGACAAAGTAGAGTCATATAGCCAAGCAAAGAGATATTTCTTTAAGGGACCTAGAGGAAAATTTTTACAATTTCTGAAGTTGAAGATCAAGATGATATTGCATGAGAAGAACATCTTTAAGATACAGTAGTGGGTCAGATTGAAAAGATAATGTTCAAGAATTCAGACAGTGATAGTGAAGCAGAGGTTGGACATGCGCATAGTGGAAGGAACTTCAAAGAAGTCCCTTTGGAAAACTTGTTTGAGCAATATCACGAACATCTCCTACAGGAAGAAGACTTTTACAGTGGAGAGGAGGAAGAGCTACTGAGTGAAGAAAATTCAGGTTTCGTTGGACCAAGAGAAGAGAAGACAAGAAAACCTCGTTGAGAAGAGACAGAAACTTCAGAAACTGTGTCGAATGTTGAAGTAAGTATTATTACTCCTCCTATTGTTTCAACAGCATTAAGTAACCAGAGTAACCTAAATTATCAGAGCACTGGTACAAGTGGTTCAATGCACACTCAGTCAGGAAACCCAGGAAGATTTATGGCAGATGAAATGAGGTTACCCACCTTTAGGGGAGATGGATCTAAAGATCCTGAGCAACACTAGTTCCTATGTGAAGTTGTATGGATTATTAAGAACATCACTGATGAAGCTGTTAAAAGAGATCAGTTTAGTACTACCCTGAGAGACCGTGTACTGATCTAGTACATGAAGTTTTTCCAAGGGTTTGTCCAGCCGAAACCACTGAACAAGATCAAGACTGTGTTGATTACAGAGTTCAAGAAACCCAAGTCAGAGTCACAGTGCATTACAGAACTGAAACAAATTAAGCAGAAAGTAGTTGAACTTGTTTGGGAGTTTGATCAGAGGTTTAAGACCCTAACATGCCATTTGATTTTTTAGATCCCAGATGAGAAGAACAAGGAATGGTTCATTGTTTCCCTCTTACCACACATCAAAGTTCCTCTGATGCAATAGAATATCGCTTCACACGTTGAGGCACTGGAAATTTTCATGAAGTTAGAATCAACCCCTATGGGAGAATTCATCTCAGGTATGAGTCAAATCTTGAGTCAGCTAACTAGCTTATCATTGCAGGTCGAAGATATGGATAAAGACAAGGGAAAAGATAACAGAGAAGACATCTGGTGTATCAGATACAAATCAGAAGTCCATGATAAAGAGCATTGTCCCCTATTCCACGAGTACTTAGCATCAGGAGCTCCAAGCCCTTTGAAGCAAGTTACTCTACCTTGGTGTGAGGTATGTAGGAATAGACATCCTCCTGGTGAATGCTATTACATGCAAAAATATGTTCAGACACCCGCAAATCTATATTGCACGTTCTGTAATTCGGTAGGGAATGATGATAGGGATTGTAGCACCTATGACCTCATGCATGAAAGGTCAAGAGACATATACAAGATTCAAGGTGAAGTAAAGCAAGAAGGGAACACTACGCAGTATAATTCCCCAGGAAGATGAAACTTCAACCATCGTGGTGGATTCAGAGGAAGAGGATGAGAAGGAGGTATGGGTCGAGGTAGAGGCCAAATTATTTTTTATAACTGGGCACAGCCAGGACATTTATCAAGGGACTTCCAGAACCCTTGTACCACTTACAGTTATTGCAACTTATTTGAACATGTCATAGAATATTGTCCTGCATTGTTATTCAAACTTCAGGAAATATGAGGAGGAAACCAACAAGTACAACTAATCACAACAGAACCTCACGGAGTGGATCCCAGAGTCACTATTATCACTAGAGGAGGCACTGCTATAGGAGAAGACGGAGAGACCCAAGGGAAGACTACAGAACAATCAAGAGTCAGAAAAGTTGCAGAGAAGACATAAGAATTTGATCCAAAGAAAGAGAAATAGGCATTTCAAGAAGCAAGAAAATAATTCGGAAGAAATCAGGCTTATTCATCAAAGGCTCGACCAGAAGTAAGAGAATGTGGAATTCCCCTGGCTTTTGATCAGTCTTCTTCGCCAAGAGAAGGAAAAGAGGTAAGTAAGCTCATGGAATTTTTATGCACTTTCATTAATTTGATAAAGGATGAAAGCGTTGTACAAGAGCTAAAAAACTTGATTAGACAGTACAAGCTAGGGAAGGTAGATCCCTTGTTGAGTAGAGTAGTACACCAAATATCTAAAAAGAGAAGGAAAAATAAGGAACTACAAATGAATGCTCAAATTGGAGAGTATGATATAGAGTATGTGGTCCTTGACTTAGGGTCAGAGGTTAATGTCATGACGAAGCAGACCTAGGCACTGATGGGAAAACCTAAGTTGATATATTCCGCCATCGGGCTTAGGATGGCCAATCAACAAGTTGTGAGCCCCTTCGGAAGACTAGAACATGTCCCTGTGGACATTGATGGGGTCATAACATTTGTGGACTTCGAGGTAATTGAGATAGTCAATGATAGTTGTCCTTACCCCTTGTTGTTAGGAATTGATTGGACTTTCAACAATTCCATTGTGGTTAATTTAAAGAAAATAAGAATGGCATTTGAAGGTGATGGCCTTAGGGTTATCACACCTTTGGATCCTAATGAAGGTCCCAGATACACAGAGACCATCAGAGAGGAAGATCGTGCATATGAGTTAGAAAACATATACAAATGAATATCCAGACAACAGGATTACATTAATCCTACAACATATGGGAATTTAAGTTGGCGAAGTGACAGTGCATGTTCCTCAGATTCAGAAGAAGCACTGGAAAACTGGCAGAAAAAAATGTATGAAGTATCTACAAGGACATGTGCTATATTAACTAGAGAAGTTCACTGGATCGGCACAATAGTAAGTAACTTGCCCACCTTTGATGGTCTAAATCATTTAGAATCTTTCTTGTTGGAATTTGAAGAAATTGTACCAATACAAAAAAGATTGTTGGAATTAGATGCGGCCTTGAAAGAAACTCTAGCAAGATGGTGGGGGACACACAAACACAACATTACATATTGGGTACAATGTCGCACTTTGATGACAGTGTGGTTTTCAGAACAAATAGCAGGCTACGAAGTTAGATACATAGGTCAAAGTTGTCTAAAGGACCATGTGTGAAGTTGCGAGGAAGCCTGGAGCAACATTCCTCAAGAGCATTGGGTACACAAATCCATTAACACGTTGGACACAACCCCTATCAATTGGTACCTTCAAGCAGAATTGTGTCTCATCACTGTCGATTGGAAAGATATGATTCAGAACTTTGTAACTACATTTTTATTTGAAATCCTATATCCTACAGTGGATCAAGCGTTATAGATTGTGAGACAGAAAGTATTTGAGGAGGCACCTAGCCTCCCTTTGGAACAAGAAGATGACTAATGGATTGTGCCTCTTTTGGAAATTGCAAGGCTGTTACAATATCAATGATGATGAAGACGATGATCCTAGGAAGGTGAACATCACCAAAACAGAAGGACAAAGAGACATAGAGGGACCAAGAGTTGATATACATTTCATGGGATAGTCAATCAAAATCAAGAAAGTCAATATTGGAACAGAGCAAACACCGAAGCTTTCAAATGTTGGAGATTATTGGGATGTTTCCATTATTGACAAGATCACAGAGTTACTACACGAATATCAGGACTTGTTTCCAACCAAGTTCATTGATATGAAGGGAATTAAATGGCCCATGGGAGAGATGAAGATTCCCTTGAAACCATATGCAAGGATAGTCAAACAAAGACCTTACAGATTGAACCCTAAATATAAGGATAAAGTGAATATTGAACTAGACATAATGTTGAAACCAGGAATCATAGAACTTGTTGAAGAGTCAGAATGGATAAGCCCTATGGTGGTGCAGGATAAGAAGACTAGAGAAATCAGGATTTGCATAGATCTCAGGAAGCTGAATTATGCTTGTTTGCATGACCCATTCCCTACACCATTTACTAATGAAGTATTAGACAATGTAGGAGGACAGGAGGTCTACTCCTTCACCGATGGATTTTCAGGATACGATCAGATCAGGATTTCCAAGGAGGATTTCTATAAGACCACATTTGCAACAAAATGGGGATATTACCAGTACAAAATGATGTCATTTGGATCAAAGAATGAACCAGCCATATTTTCTAGGGTGGCGGTCGAAGTATTCAAGGAGTTTTTACATGAATTTTTGGAAGCCTATTTTGATGATTGGACTGTTTTTAGTTTGTTGCAAAATCATATTGAATGTTTAAGACTAATGTTGGATAAGTGTAGACAATGTCAGATTTCCCTAAACCTGAAGAAGTGCATCTTCTTTTCACCCTTTGGAGTGATGTTAGGCCATATTGTCTGTAAGCATGGATTGATGGTAGATTGTTGGCCCTTGACCAAGTTTTGCGGAACACTTGGTCATATTTGACCGTTTTTGGACATCAACACCCTATCAAAGATGGAGCACTAGGTGAAGCAGAGATCATGGGATCTCAGCCCACTTTTGGGGCCCTTTTAGGGTTTTGGGTTAATGTAATGGGAAAGGGATGTCGACCCATGGGTTTACCCATGTTTAGGCCTATGTTCTAAAGTATAAATAAGTAGATAGGCAATGTAAGAAGAGACGATGGCTTAGTGCTATTAATTAGATCTGTGTGATTGAATGTAAATTCTTTGTGCATGATTGTAAGAGGCTTACAGAGCTGAGTGCAAGGATTGTAAGAAGGCTTTGTGCTAGATCTACTCAGGGAAGGAGGATCTTGCGAGGTGCGTGTAGATCTTCTATCCTATGCGGAGTACAGTTAAGCTCTATGTTGTAACCAGATTGACCAAAGATAATAAAGAAGAAGAAGACTTTGTGGATGTAGCCCCAAGGTGGGGGTGAACCACGTAAACCTGTGTGTCATGCTTTGTGTTGTTGCTTCCTTGTGTTTTCATTATCTTGTTAAGTGTTATTCCATGATTAGATAGAGTTTCTTATGCTTTGTGATTCACTAGATGTTTATGAATAGTATATCTGATGTGTATGAGGAAGCTTAGTGATGATCTACAGGATCTAATATTTTGTTGTTGCTATGCACTGAAATATCTTATATCTGAGCAAGTACTGTGATGTTTTGTCTTATCTGCGAAGTACAATAAGGGTGAATAAGTGATGAATGAATGATGATAAATGCTCTATAAGGGATATAATCACATATCTGTGTCCCAGCTAAGGTTGCAGACACTTGAGTCTTGCAACCACCCCTGCCTCTACCTCAGGTGAGACTTCATCTGCTTCGCAAGTGTTGCCGAAAGAGCCAGTAGTTAGGGCTTTGTTGGTGCGCTCTTAAGCGTTGAACCCTGGGTATGCCCCTATGCCAACAAAAAGTTCCATTGCCGGGACCTAAAACTATGATTACTGGGAACTGAGGAAGAAGAAACTTTGTGCAAAAGAAAGCTCTGTGCATAGATCTGTTACCCTAGTGCACATATTTTTACTTGACCTGTGAATCTTTGTGCCAGGAATAAGGTCAAATCTGAAGAAAGGAAGATCAGATCCGAAGAAAATAAGCGAGATCTGAACACTCTGTGCTCTAAGAAAAGTAAAAGTGGAAATTTCTGAAAGAAAGAAGTCAGATCTGTGAAAAAGAGGTAATGTCTGTAAGCTTTGTTCTCTAATAAAGGTAAGAATAGTCAGAATTTTTTTAGATCTAAAATATTTGTGCTGTGAAGAAATAGGATAAGTGAATTTTTTTGCTTCTAAAGCATTGATCTAGGTATGCTTGATAGATTTTGTCCTAGCTTCAAAACTAGGGCAGTACTAGATAAAAGAAAGTTTGATATGAATAGATTTGATAAGTATAATGATAGATATGTTATACCTATGCATAGAAAGAATGTCTGGACTAACAAGTGGATGCAGGATACTAGAAAGAGTTTTGTGCAGGCTAGCTACCATGATCCTCGTGCACAGTACATAAGAAGTTGGGGAACATTTAAACGAAAGAGAGGGTTAACCCTCTATTACAGTTGCAGAAGACCGAGACATCTTGCTAAGGAATGCCCTGGTGAAAGACCTAGTTGTCTCTGTTGCAAAGCTTTGGACCATGAAGTGTTGGATTGCCCTAAAATGATTACTAATATTGAAAGAATGAATCTGAATGAAGAAAACCCTAAGGCAGATCCAGAAATAGTAGAAACTCGGAAGGAATCAGAAAATATATTGCATCAGATGAAAGACACCTTGAATGATCACCGACATGTTAGGATATCAGAGATGTTCAAAGAAAAGGAGCAAGTCGAAGCAAGAATAGGGGAATTTGACATTGACTGTATTCTTGATGAAGAAACACAAGTGAACATTATTCTAGAAAGAACTTGGGAAGATATAGGAAATCCTGCCATGATCCCTTCCCTAGGAGGGACAAGTTTATTCAGAGGAAAGCTAGTAAACCTATGTGGAAGGCTCACCTAGATACCTATGACTGTCAATGGAACTTCGACAGAGGAAGACTTTGAGATTATTAAATTTTTTGAAGACAACGCCCCGTTTACCATGCTCATAAGAAAACCTTGGATTGATAGAGAACAAGCCAGAAAAAAATAGGAAGAAGAATTTTTGGAACAAAAGAAGCAGGAGTTAAAAGACTTTATGACCAAAAGGATCGTGCACTTGGTTGAAGAACAGAAGAGAAGATCGTATATATTTAATACCAGCAACTCTGATGTCGAGGCTAAGAGAACACTAGAGGATTCGCAGAAGATTGAGTTACCTATTTTTGATACAGAAGAAGTATTATCGAGGAACCCTAGGAAATAATTTCAACAGCGCGAAGTAACTAAGACCACAGAAGATAAGCATCAGAATTGTAAAAGAATCACTGAGACAAAGCTCACTGGGAAGAAGGATAGAAAGTTAAGAAAGAAAAAGGCTAATACTGTAAGGTTACAAGAGGTTCTAGAGGATACTTCGCAGACAAAGAAATTGTAGAATTGGAACTTCGTTGAGATATCAGAACAATGACATAGAGTAATTTTCCATGATGAAGAAATATTGTCGTTGGGGCCAATATATTCGTTTGAATTCTTCTCCGAATGGGAAGAAAAGCAATAAAGGTTCGTCATCCAACCGTTGAAAAGCGAAATAACGGATCGAACAAGAGTTAATGAAGGATCATAACCATTGCTAGCAAAATATTACTAAGTTTCCCTACTTAGTCCATCAGGCCACGCACCGAGAATACTTTTTTCTTAGTGAGAATTTGAGCACAAAACCTGAGATTAACTCACCATGAGAGCATTGCCTGGTTCCCATACTATTCACTGTATCCCCGGAATTCCTTTCGCACCCGAGCTAAATGACCCAAGCTTGTATGTCAGATGATCTCAACACTGCTGAGAAAATCGTTGAAGAAGTTTTAATTGACTTAATGACTGAGAGAGTCATGTCGGAGTGAGGGGTGTCTACAGGTGTACAGGCATCGTCCTCGGGAGAATTGCCAGCTTCGCCCTCCACTGCTCGAGAAAGACCATCCTAACTACCTTCAAAAAGATGATCTAAGCTTGGAAACGACTTCACCACTATGAAGATGATCCCAAGTATCTTGCCTAAGTATATCCCACCACTAAGTGGCACAGTGAATTGAGACATTGTACCCAGAGACTTCGACTATGTTGTTGTCACTGCGTACCTCCCGAAAGGAGTACGCGTAGTTCGTGCTGACCAGGATAAGCTCGTTGCGCTGAAATTTAGTGATTTTAACCTTGGAGATTGCAAGGTTTACAATATGCTATCCCCACACAAGTACTTAACTATCAAAAAAGGGAAGAACCCAAAGATTGTCCCTCAGCAATGGACCCATAACCTCACGCAGTCAACCCTCCTCAATGTAATGAAGATTTCACATTTCGGGAGGCATCAGGAAGTGAATGCATGCGTTAGATTGTTTTTGCCTTGCTACCATGAAGGATACTTATGGTTGGACTGCCGCACCATTGTGGATCTGATTCTGATCAATCGGATCACAGGGATAAGCATGCAGGGCCCTGATCCGCACAAGGTTTACCCTGGAAAGACCACAGATTGCACTCTCTCCCAGTGAATAAAAGACACATATGGTGATCTAGAGAAGGGAACGTGAGGTTACAAGGTAGCCTCCATTGAGAATGTAGCAGTGCGCCTCTGTTTCCAGCTAATTGTAGGGAAGTTAGTCCGCAAGAACAGACCCACACAGGTGACTGGATTGGTAGTTGACCTCGCAGGGAAGTGCGTGGAGGGACTACAAATGAACTAGGCAAAGTACCTTGTAAATCAGCTAGACCTTGACTACAGACAAGTACAAGACCAAGGGTATGACTTCCACTTTAGTTGGTTGCTCATACTCATCGCTTTCATCGCTTGGGAGTTACTAGAAGGTGCCACTTTTTTGGAGATCGAACCCTTTGAACCACTAGCCGCAAATTTTTGTACGCTATGGTACTCCAGCGATATGAACAAGCAGTGGCAGTCCAATGCCATCTTCCATGCTTATTACAATCAATTAAAGAATGAAATCCAGTATACACTGTGCCTCACACCAAACACACTTCATAGGTTTAGACCTTTGATCAAATTCAACGCAAACCGCCACTTCACCTATATCACAATGCGTGTTGATGAGCATAAATAGAAACTCCAATCGTACTATAAGTTGACAGAAAAAGACTTGGAGCATATTACCAAGGAATGGTCGGTGGACCTCCTTGTTGCAACAAACCCCGCAGAGATGGCCCTAAAGCTATGTCGGATACACCTGGACCACTCAATACTAAGAAGGATGTGTAAATTCAAGATATCCATAGCACATCCATGAAGACTACTTCGATCTCACCTACGAAGGAAGGTGATGGTGAAGAACTAGGTGGCACAGAATTTGAGAAAAACAAAGGTGAGGTTACTTTGCCTGGAGAGGAGGAGGATCCCTCTAAGAAAAGGAAGACTACCCAACCAAATCCCTTGTCCCGAAAGAAAAATAAAGCCACCTGGACTACGTTCAATACTACCCTCACACAGGATGACTTTGACTTCTTGATCACTGCGCTGAATGATGCTTCACTAGAGATCGTAGACAGGCAAGAAGCGAAGCAGGAGGAGATATTCAGCCGAATAAAGGGTGAATTTCAAGAAATGCAGCAGGCACTCCAATCCAGCAGAGAAGTTTCTATGGTGCCCTTGACAATTGAAACAACAGGAACAGGTGATGAGCCCACCCAATTACGCTAGATCGTCGAGAAAGTCGAAGCTTGCCTTCAACGAGCTCAAGAAGACACAGCACAAGCCACCCAGGCTATGGAACAAGTACAGAGCGTACATATAGTACAATAGAGGAAGGAAAAATAGGAAAATATTTCCCTAGAAGCGAAGTGGGAGGAGGAAAAAGCACATTTACAGCAAAGCAAGGACCAGTTGCTAGCAGAGCAACTTGAAGTATAGGAAAGATTTCATAGAGCACTTCGCTTTATGACAGTCATTGAAGTAAAAATTGAAGAAAGTGTCCCACAGTAGGTGGCACAACTTGAAGAAGTAATCCAACAACTTCAGCAGTGCATCGCAGATTTGGAACTTTGTACCATGCCCGAGACTCCACAAGAAGTAAGAGATTAAAGGGAAACAACTGCTCGTAGCGCAGTTGGTTGATTAAAAACCTTGGCTTTGGAATGAAAGAAGTTGAGTGCTAGAAGCGCCCAGACTTATGAGAACCTTACAGAGAACCCAGAATTGAATACATTAGAAGCACATCTCCAAGAAGCAGAGAAGCATGCAGATACGCTACAAGCGCAGCTAAAGGCCTTGACCCCAGTTGAAAGAATGAAGTGATTTCCAGAACAACGCACCACCCAACAACAGGTACACATGCTACAAAGTAAAGTGATGGAAGTCTCTCAACGAATTCAACCACTCCAAGAGAAAGCATGCCAACTATTCACTGAAGTTGAGAGCTAGGCAGTCGAGCTTGAATAGGTGGTCATCACTACAGAACAACGCATGGAAGTACTAATAAATGACACAATGATCCAGAAATTCACTGAGTAAGAGGTTGTCACACTACAACAGATCAAAGTAGATCGGGCCAAGCTCAATATATTTGAAGCAGAGCTGATCAGACTAAAGTGACTCGGGACGAGTCACAAGTGAGTGTTGGGGGCATGTTTGCCCTTGACCAAGTTTTGCGGAACACTTGGTCATATTTGACCATTTTTGGACATCGACACCCTGTCAAAGATGGAGCACCAAGAAAAGCAGAGATCACGAGATCTCGACCCACTTTTGGGGGCCTTTTAGGGTTTTGGGTTAATGTAATGGGAAAGGGATGTTGGCCCATGGGTTTACCCATGTTTAGGCCTATGTTCTAAAGTATAAATAAGTAGCTAGGCAATGTAAGAAGAGTTGATGGCCTAGTGCTAGTAATTAGATCTATGTGATCAAATGTAAATGCTTGGTGCATGATTGTAAGAGTCTTGAAGAGCTGAGTGCAAGTGTTGTAAGTGTTGATTGCATGGATTGTAAGAAGGCTCTGTTCTAGATCTACTCAGAGAAGGAGGATCCGGTGAGGTGCGCGCAGATCTCCTGTTCTATGCAGAGTACAGTTAAGCTCTATGTTGTAACCAGATTGACCAAAGCTAATAAAGAAGAAGAAGACTTTGTGGACGTAGCCCCAAGGTGGGGGTGAACCACGTAAACCTGTGTGTCATGATTTGTGTTGTTTCTTTCTTTTGTTTTCACTATCTTGCTAAGTGCTATGCCATGATTAGATAGAGTTGCTTATGCTTTGTGATTCACTAGATGTTTATGAATAGTATATATGATGTGTATGAGGATTCTTAGTGCTGATCTATAGGATATAATATGTTTTTTATTGCTAAGAACCGAAATATCTTATATCTGAGCAAGTACTGTGATGTTATGTCTTATCTGCGAAGTACAATAAGGGTGAATAAGTGATGAATAAATGATGCTAAGTTCTCTGTAAGGGATATAATCATAGATCTGTGTCTCAGCTAAGGTTGCAGACACCTGAGTCTTGCAACCACCCCTGCCTCTACCTCAGGTGAGACTTCATCTACTTCACAGGTGTTGCCGAAAGGGTTGGTAGTTAGGTCTTTGTTGGTGCGCTCTTGAGCATTGAACCCTGGGTCTACCCCAGTGTCAACATAGATCCATCTAATATTTCCATTATATTGTATTTTCCCCCTCCTACGTCAGTTAAATAGCCGCGCACTACATTGGGACATACTGGATACTATAGGAAGTTCATTAAAGGCTATGCACAGATCACAACACCCATGGAGAATATTTTGAAGAAATATTGTCAGTTTCAATGGATAAAAGAATTCCAGTAGAGCTTTGACACACTGAAACAAAAAATGGTTATTGCGCCTATTCTGGTTTTCCCAAATTGGAGAAAGGAATTTCACATGCATGTCGATGCATCCTCTATTGCACTTGGAATTGTGTTAGCAAAATCGGGAGCAGGAGACATTCACCACCTATTAGCCTTTTCTATTAGGAAGCTATCAACAACTAAGATTAATTACACCACCATTGAGAGAGAAAGGTTAGCCATGGCATATGTGCTACAGAAATTTCGCCACTACTTGTTGGGAGGACACTTTAAAATGTTCACTGATCACTTTGCACTGAAATACCTAGTCAACAAGATAGTGTTGGGGCGAAGAATATGCAGATGGATTCTACTATTTCAATAATATGAATTTGATATTGTAGTAAAACTAGGAAGGATTAACAAAGGACCTGACCACTTGTTGAGGTTGGAAAATGTAGAGGAACCTACTAGTTTGGAGGATACACTTCCAGATGCATAGTTGTTAGCCATTATGAAGGTTGATGATCACTTCGCAAAGATCATTTCGTTCCTATCCACAGGGATAGAACCTCGTGAGTACACAATCATTCAGAAGAAACAATTGTTAGTGTGCGCTGCAGATTTTTCACTTATAGCTGGATAGCTATATAAGATGGGACTTTATGAGATCCTGAGGAGATGTGTTATGGAAATAGAAAGACCACTGATTTTAGAAAAATCTCATGAAGGCATCACAGGAGGACACTATGTAGGAAAAGCAGCAGCACAGAAGGTTCTTAGAGTTGGCCTCTGGTGGCCTACTTTACACAGAGATGCTAAAGACTACTACAGAGCCTGCGATGTATGCCAAAGAGTTGGAAACCATATAGAAGAGATGAAATTTCATTAGTGTTATAACCCTATATTTCATAGGATCAACTGGTGACTAGAAATTTTTACTCTTGAAGTAGTTTGGTTGTAAATAATAATTCATTTTTGCAAATTATTTTCAAAAAGAAAGAAAAAAGAGAGAAAGAAATAAAGAAAGAAATAAAAGAAAAAGAAAGAAAGGAAAAAAAATAAAAGAGGGCATGGATAAAGCCCCATGCAATAATATTGACTTGATCCATAGAGTTTAAACATGGTCAAGTCTTTTTGAATTTATGTTGATAGGCTTAGTGAATAAGGCTTGGCTAAACTGTTTAATCTTAGCCAAGTAGATAGGTTAGTTAGTGAATAAATTTGATCAAATTGTTTAAACTTAGTCAAACAGCCCCATGGTAGAGTAATTTCTTGACCCAACAGTCTAATTTGGGATAAATGTGTAGGTAGGTAGGATAGGACATAGGCTAGCCAGTTTTTCCTTCAATAAAACATGCATGATGTTCAATGAAAACTCGTGGTTTTGATGTTTGAAGTGTGTTTCCTAACCCCGTGGTGAAAAAATGCAAGGAAAGAAGCACCAAAAAAACCCACAAAAGAGCATTATCCTAAGTTTTAGCTGTGCATTTTGATTTGCACCCGGAAATTAAAGAGTCCACATAGATATATGGTTGATCTAATGGCGCTTAGATCCACGGCTGACAAGAAATTTCGGACCCCCTTAACCGTTATATCTTTAATGGTGGGGGGGGGGTCCGATATTCAGATTAAAGAGGGTGCATAGATCTATAGTTTATCTAATGGCGCATAGATCCACGGCTGAAAGAAATTCTGAACCCCCCCAACCATGCTATCTTTAATGGTCTGGGGGGGGGGGGGTCCGATATGGTGGTATTTCCAGGAGGGCCCCATCCTAACGTGGCGCAAATCAATGATGTCAGACCCCCCTCGCTCTAAACCGGTTACTGCCTATCCCCCCTCCGATATACCGCCATACCATATTTTCTATACCACCTCCACCTCATGACATCATACTCCACTTCCTCATTATCTCATGATGTCACACTCCACTACCACTTATCACTGGTCATATCCCATTACTCTGCCAATGTACCTCATCTGCCATTCACCGGCCACATGTCATTTCCCCCCACTCATTACCCTTGATGTCACCCTCACACACCCTTAACTCGTCACCGGCTCGTCACCTCATTCCTAGATACCCGTTGGAAAATTAATACATGCTAACATATCCATTAGCTTGTTGACCTGTCCCCCGGGCCCAACGGATACCCGTTCTCCCAAATCTAATCTTGTTCCTCTGCCATTTTCACATTACTCACACTCTCCGCACACCAGAGGCTCATTTTCCTCACCGTTTCAGTCAGTGACCTAGCCATAGCCATTACCCGCTAATGTTTTTTGTTTCAAATTGCAGGTACCTGTTGAAGTGATGGCGTCAAATTCCAAACAGTCAGAAATCAAGGAAAATCCTCTCTTACCGCCTCCCGTCGATCTCGACCGGATCCCTCTGGTCGACAAATACTACCTCATCTCTTAGCCAAGATGTGATTTCGATTTTGCTGAGCTATATTCATAGCTTAGAGACATTTTCTGAGACTAGAGTGATGAGATTGGACTCTGGGAGTCCAATCTTCCACTGTACATGTTTCCCCAGATTCACCATTTCCCTGAATTCGCCCTCAAGTGTCAGGCACATTACCTTCTCAACCAGAGAACTATCGTGTCATCCTCCGGAGAGACCCTGTTCGCCATCACATCCGAAGCCATTTACCAAATGCTACAAATAACCAGAGCCGAAGCCTTCTCTCCTTTAACTCTTGAGGTCCTAATGGACATGTATCAGAAGTTGTATTTTCTGTAGAGAGCACATATATTCAAACTATTCCTCCCTGAGAACACCCCAATACCCAAAACCAATCCCCCCTACCGATCATCGATTTTCTCTGTAAAAGGAAATCAAATCATTTATGCCCTCTGCAACCTGCTTGCATACTACTCAGATGAATGAGTAGATGAGACAATTTTGGGTTACCTATCTATGTTTTCCACCGAGGGAAGCCCCACAGTGCATTTCGACTACAACATTTTCCTAGCTGACAATATTCATGATCAGTTGTTCAAGTTTCCCACAGAAGGCATGTTCCAGTACTCCTCGGTACTGGCTTACATGTTCGTGTTCTATCAAGCAGATAAGTTCCTTTTCCCCATGCAGAAGCTGGACCAGGATGGCAAGCCACAACCTGTCACCTCTTGGACTTTATTACTGAGAAGCAACTTAACAAAGTTCAGTTTCAACCAATTCATAGAGCAATTTTACCACCCAGTGGTAAGTATGCTCAGTGGTAGGTGTTATAACCCTATATTTCATAGGATCAACTGGTGACTGCAAATTTTTACTCTTGATGTAGTTTGGTTGAAAATAATATTTTATCTTTGCAAATTATTTTCAAAAGAAAGAAAAAACAAAAGAAAGGAAAAAGAAAATAAAGAAAAATGAAAAGAAGGAAAAAAAGAAAAGAAAGGAATAAAAGAGGGAACAAAAGAAATGGATAAAAGCCCCATGCAATAATAATGACTTGATCCATACAATTTAAACATGGCCAAGTCCTTTTGAATTTATGTTGATAGGTTTAATGAATAAGCCTGGCTAAACTGTTTAATATTAACCAGATAGATAGCTTAGCTAGTGAATAAATTTGATCAAACTGTCTAATCTTGGTCAAATAGCCCCAGGGTAGAGTAATTTCTTAGCCCAACAATCTAATCTGGGGTAAATGTGTAGGTAGGTAGGCTAGGACGTAGGTTAGCTAGTTTTTCCTTCAATAAACATGTTTGATGTTCAAAGAAAATTCATGATGTTGATGATTGAGTTGTGTTTCCTAACCCCATGGTGACAAAATGTAAGGGAAGCAGCGCAAAAACCCACAAAAAGCACTATCCTAATTTTTCACTGCACATTTTAAATCACGCCCAAAGATTAAAGATTGCACATAGATCTACGGCTGAGTTATCGACACCTAGATCTACAGCTGAGATGAAATTT
>SNQJ01S0010470.1:7923-33805 GCA_010110895.2 Picea sitchensis
TGCCGCATGTTTCAGCATCTGTTCTTCATAAACAATCGATTGCCATCAATGACAACCTTGATCATCTGCGCCTTGATCATCTGCGTCATCTCTGTTGTAGCCATATTTCCAACAAAGGTGAAGAAAAGAAGGCCGAAATGCAAGGAAGGATACATTCTTTTGATGGTGCTTTCTAAGGTATGTTATTTACAGGTCATCTCACCATTTTTGCTATAACTGTTTTTCTATAATGATTCAGACCGTGAAATTTCTATGAANTGGACTTACGAAATTAGAGGACCCTCATATGTCATCTAGAAGCCCCAAAAGGTCAAAGTAGTCAAAGTGGTTTAAGAGATTTTAAAAGGAAAATAATAAAGTGAAGTGATGAGTGTATTATAATTCAAAGTGAATACAAAATAGATTATTTCAATAATAAATTTAATGGAGAAATTAGAAGTGGACCCAACCCTAAAATAAGGAAGGTGGGCCAAGTGACCTAGAAGATGTTTTTAAGGAAGCTACTTGGAGAGTATAAATAAGAGGAAAGGCTCTCTCATTTGAATAAAACTTGATCATATTGAAAATATATATGTTTCTGAGGTAACCAAGGATATATAAACCAGAATTCTGAGTGAAGGTGAAGAAAAGAAGGCCGAAATGCAAGGAAGGATACATTCTTTTGATGGTGCTTTCTAAGGTATGTTATTTACAGGTCATCTCACCATTTTTGCTATAACTGTTTTTCTATAATGATTCAGACCGTGAAATTTCTATGAAAGTGAGAAAACATATCCAAGTATCTGTGGTAAAACATTCATCTTGTGGGTCATTGTATTTTGGAAGTTACACTCCGTGGAAAATAAGGTTTGTGGCCATTCCTGAAACTAGTCAAAATCAGGTGTTTCGGGTAAAAACGTCATAAATTATTCATATCATATCTAAATTTAGTGAGACAAAATGTGTTGGTTAGGGTATAGTCTGTAGTATGTTGTGTAATATTTTCATATCAATTCATCAAAAATTTTGTGCGGGGCACACTCTACAAGGTTTCTCTCTAGAATAAGCCAAAATTCAGCAAGGTATGCCATTTTTGCTATAAATCCTTTTCTGAGAGGTTCCAAGTAGTGACACTTGGAGGAATTGCATAAAACACATTGAATAACATTGTGTATCAGTTTCAGATATTTATACAATACATGTTTAAAGTTATGATTACTTAAAGTTAGGGTTGTTGACTAATCCAAAACTAGGCACGTGAGACTAAAGAAAAGTTTGATGAAAATGCTAGTCTCTTGTTTTTAAAGTTAAGGAAGGTTTGCAGGAATGTGATCATATACACCAGGTCTATTACAAAGATACAAATCATATTTGGATGATGAAATTGATAAGGGATTTTGATTGAGGTACATGTTGAATACATGGTTGAGACAAGTAGTTGATGAGTTGGCACATACATGAGGTGTATAGTTGATGATGTTGGTACATATTGATGAGTCATAGTTGATGAGTAGTTGACACATGATTGGTACATACTTGGTACATGGTTGGATTCACTTGTTTATGGTACAGGTTGATTACAGGTTGGTGCATGGTTAATGCACTTGTTTATGGTACATGTTGATTACAGGTTGAGGTACAGGTTGATGCATGGTTTAGATTTATTGGTATAGGTTTACAACGGTATATCTCATAGTGATAGTGTGAAAATGGTTCCATCATTCTACTTTTACTTCAGGGCGACAAGACGGGGCAAGGATAGGTGGTTGTAGCCACCTTCCGATTGTAGCCGGAGAACATTGAGGGTTGTAGCTTCCTTCTGGTTGTAGCCAAAGAATTGGGGAGTTGGAGCTTCCCTCGGGTTGTAGCCTGAGAAACTAGGGGGTTGGAGCTTCCTTCCAGTTGCAGCTGGAAAACAAAGGAATTTGGTGCTTCCAATGAATGTAATTCTTCAAGACATATAAGAAAAAACATTCTGTGGTTTTCTCCCGATTTGGGTTTCCACGTAAAACACTAGTGTATTGTGTATGTGTGTGATTGTTTATTTCTTACTGCTCATTATTGGATAATAATTCTACATTGATATAACATTTGAAGAAAAAGGATTATAATTACGCTATTACTGATTCACCCCCCCTCTCAGTAATCCAACATTTTCTCCCTAAATAACTTGGAGATCCCATTTTAGTGGATCTGATGAGTGATCCTCTCCATGGTGGTTAAGCCTCCAAATCCTATACAATGAGGGCTTTCCATTGAGAAGTGGGGGGAATATTAGAGGTATAAAACTTATGATCTTGGGAGAAAGATTTTGGTTATCAAACTTATGATCTTGGGAGCATCGTGGAAGGGCTAGATGAGGAGGACTTGGAGAGGCTAATGCAACTACATCTACATATTGTAAGTGTCTTTTTAATGTTCTCATTAATATATGCTTGGCCTATTTCCTTCTAGTTTATGTATCTTTACATATGCTTGTCTATTGTAGATGAATTTATTTAATCTATTATGATAGAGTAGGAGTGTCCTTATGTCTCTTTTCTTTCCATGGTTTGCAGGTATCAAGATGTTTGAATAAGTTTGGAGATCAAGATCAAATTGGAGCAGCGAGGATGAACATCAGAAATAGGTACGACCACCTTTTCTTCTTCTCTCATTTCAACTAGTTAAGAAAATATCAAAGGGATGTTAGTGTCCATTTGCATCTTTCTGTCTTGGTATTAGGGGTCTAGAATCCGAGGGAATATCTACCCGTCCAAAGGGGGATTATTCCTTAACAATGAGCATCAGGTACCACACAAGTTTCAGGTGGGAGATAAGGTATGGTTTCATTTGCAGAAAGACATGTCATAACATCATGTAGAGTGTTTGGAGACATGATGGATCTAGCATAAGTGATTTTTCACTTGTTCTAGGAGGATTGGTGATATCAACAAAGGGGAATTCTGCAAGGTGGTGAATCTGGCCCAAGAGAGAGAAGCGAAGAAGGTCGCATGTGTGGAGAAATTTTTTCGTGACATAGGTCATTTGCAGGAGGATGAAGCATGTATATACGTGGGTTACATATGGATGAATTGTGTATAGGGTATACAGGATTTGCATTGGAGAAAAAAATGTATGTCCACGGGTTTCTATTTAGTGAATCATGTATCTGAAGTTTCTGGGTAGGTACAAAACCATACAGGCTGACAGGTGACATCAGCGGGACGTACATGTGGTCTACAATAGATTCGAGTGCAAAGGATATTTCTTGATATTGCTCAAGTTTTCTTTTCTGATTTGTATGGTCATTGGAGAACAAGGTTGTTCTCAGTTTTGGTGACTTTGGAGGACAAGGTTGTCCTCAAATTTTGGTGATATTGTATTGGTTGGGAAGGCTGGTTTTTCCCTTAGGATTTCTAATGATAACAAGATTACAGAATTGAAATCATGTCTCATGTGTATTTATGATTCATCTATGATATTTGTGTTTCCACTGTATATTTTTTCAGTCAATAATTTCAGTGTAAAGTTGTTCACTGATAACATTTAGGTTTTTACTTTTAAATCACTAGGAAACAATTTTCAAATCTGAAATTAGTCACATAGAGTTTCATGTGAAAATTGACTGACAAAAGTATCAATGGGATAACTCATGTAGGTGGAAATTCTACCAATTGATAGTAACTTAATGCAAAAAAGGTGGGGGTACTACAGATCCTGGTATGGTGATTCTAAAGGTGAATGTCAAAGGGTGTGACTAGAAATGTAATTTTTCTCAAAGGGCGTAAGGATGTGCTAGTTTGAAAAATATACCTGAAGGGGCCATGGGATGGAAAAAATTGTATGGGATATGATATTTTTGATAAGTACCTGCACATAAAACCAAATACTCGCAGCGAAAAATACATGATCGTAAAATACATGTTACAGAAGTTTGATGAAATGAGAGTGAGAAATCATACCTCTACTTTTAACATTGGCAGGAAAAAAAGTCCCTTGATGAAAATTTTGGGTGCCTTCAGAAGGAGGCCAAGGAAAAATGAGTTCTTAGAAAGGGTACTTACTGAAGGAGGCTAGGGAATGATGAGTTCCTGGAAAAGGGAACTCCCTAAGGGAGGCCATGGAACGATGGGTTCCCAAGCAAGGAACTCCCTAAGGGAGGCCATGGAACAATGAGTTCATGGAAAAGGCACTCCCTAAAGGATTCCAAGAAACCATGGGTTATTGAATAAGGCCCTGGGATGCCAAGGAACTATGGGTTCATAAAAGAGGAACTCTTTGAAGGAGGCCAGGGAAACATGGGTTCCCAAACATGGCACTCTCTATGGGAGGCCACAGAACAATGGGTTCCTGAAAAAGGAACTCCTTGAAGGAGGTCAGGGAACCATGGGTTCCCAAACAATGCACTCCCTAAGGGAGACCATAGAAAAATGTCTTGTTGAAAAAGGAACTCCCCGAAGGAGGCCAGGAAACCATGGGTTCTCGAAAAAGGCACTCCCTAAGGGAGGCCAATGAACAATGGGTTCCTGGAAAAGGAAATCCCTGAAGGAGGCCAGGGAACCATGGGTTCCCAAACAAAGAAATACCTAAGGGAGGCCAAGGAATGATGGTTTATTGAAAAAGTAACTCCCTGAAGGAGGCCAGAGAAGCATGGGTTCCCAAACAAGGAACTCTGTAAGGGAGGCCATGGAACAATGAGTTCCTAGAAAAGGAATTCCTTGAAGGAGGATAGGTAACCATGGGTTCCCGAACAAGGCCCTCCCTAAGGGAGACCAAAAAAAATGATATCATGGAAAAGGCTCTCCTTGAAGGAGGTCAAGGAACCATGGGTCCCAAATGATTCTGTCCCTCAGGGAGGCCAAGGAACAATGGGTTCCTAAAAAAGGAACTCCTTGAATGAGGCCATGAAACAATGAGTTCCTAGAAAAGGAACTCCATGAAGGAGGTTAGGGAACCATGGTTTCCTAAGCAATTCACTCCCTAAGGGAGGTGAAGGAATGATGGGTTCCTAAAAAATGCACCCCTTTAAGGAGGCCACAAAACAATGAGTTCCTATAAAAGGTACTCTTTGAAGGAGGCTAGGTAACTATGGTTTCTCGAGCAAGGCATTACCTAAGGGAGGCCATAAAACAATGAGTTCCTGAAAAAGGCACTCCCTAAAGGATTCTAGGGAACCATGGGTTCTCTAACAAGGCACTCTCTGAAGGAGGTTGAATTGGATGTATGGGGGTAATTAAAAATGGTCGAGGCTAATGGGGTCTTGCTACAAGAAGTAATGAAACTATATTGGTGGAGCATTCCAATTAGGCCATGGGGCTTGTAATTGCATGATGTCTGGGGTAATTTAACACGAGGTGGTTCTATAATGGTTCCCATGAAGGGTGTGTTGTGGGTTGGTTGTTTGTTGATATCTAGGTATTATGGGACCAAGGTGGGAAGTGGTACTTCCCCCAATATCATGATATGAGGACTGGGGGAAGGGTTGTTTCCAAATACCCAAGATGATGGACCAAAGGTATAACAATCAAAAATTTAAATTTGAGCATCCACCAAAGAGGATCTAAAATAGTGTATCAGAACCACTGTGTTTTGTAATATCCATGGTGGGGTTTGGGACTTTAAATTGTGCGACAACATCACCTATATGGGCATGATTGGTCATCATGGAACTGGAGTCCATGATATCCCCATCAATTATAATCAATGATCTTATTTGAGAGGGAGTAATGACCTTATCAAAGGAGATAATATCATAGGGTGCACCAATTGAATTGTTAAGACCCTTCCAATAGTTGATAGTAGAACATAGATGGAGGTTATCACTAAGATATATGAAAGAAGTAGTGGCCTCAAATAATTATTTTTCCTCTTTGAAGAATGCTGTGGAGATTTCAGGGTTTATTTTTGGATTGGGGCAAGAAATATGCATGGGTTTCCCCAAGGATAAATGGATTCACCCAACCTCCAAGCCCAAGTGGTGAGGAGGTGGTTCTAGAGACATTGGATCATTTTTAAGGGGAGTGGATGTTGCATGACTAGTGACAATGGATACATAGTGCATGGACTCGTTGTGAGAAACATGAGGTGATATTCTAATATGAGAACCTTGTGGGGGCATCATAGTAGGAGAGTTTATCAATGGTGATTATACATCCCTCATGTGGGAATATCATGACTCAAAAGAGTGAAGACACCACAACACTCATGGTATAGATGAAATCACGTCCTAGTAGAATATTATAATCCATCAAATCAATCATGACAACAACATTGCTCAAAACCATCTTTCTGCCTAACTCAATGGGGATATTAGGTAATATCCCTAAGGGGGAATAGAGCCTACCATCAAAATATATTAAATTAGTCATCGATTGCACAAGAGTAGGAGATCCCAGTTGTTTCCAAGTCGATGAGTACATAACACATGAGGTTTCCCCATCATCTATAATACACCAATAAATCATAAAATTTATAATGGTTACCCATATTTGAAATGAGTTAGAAGATGGCAGTATTGCTTGGATAAGTTGGTTCCAGTCAATGGTGATGGCTTATGATGGGTGTGGGTTTACACTTCCATTTTATTTACAATAATAAGGTATAGTAGTCATTGTGGAACTATAGGTGGAATGAGTGCCCCCAAGTGTACATGATGATTGAGTCTCAGTCGTGAGGTAGATTGCATGTGAGGGGGGGTTACCCATTTAAGGGGTAAAAAATGATGTCAAGGTGCATGGAAGCTCACATAATGGACTAATGGGTTCATGTTGGGGGAGGGGGAAATTCGAGGTAGTGATGTGAGTACCACTAAGTTTATTATGTTGTGTTCACTCTAAATAGATTGTTTGGACTAGCTCTGGAGTGATACCAGGGAACTAATGGGATGGGTGGCCATGAAAATCACAAAAGGGGAAAGGGTGATTATTTGATGTATGAGTGGTACATTTATGCTTGGTTTGATTGTAGTTTTGGTGGGAAATATGAGTGCCCCCATATTTACAAGCATTTCCCCCATGTTGTGGGAGATGATAGTGGGTGTTTCTCTTCTTACTCCTTGTGATAGGTGGATGACCAATATAACTAGGAGAGTGGGCCCAAGTTTTTCCAAACTGGGAAGAATAGGATGGTGTTATATATGGTAGTTTTTGTGGTCCTTCCATGGTGGTTGATGGCTTGATATCCAATTCCTAAAGAGGAAGGGCTATAAGATGGGTTGTTTGGGATGTTGGTACCAAGAAAGGTAGAACCGAGCAAGGATGATCCTAAAAAAATTCCACTCACAAGTGTATGGGATGGTTGAGTTGATGTGTTGGCCAAACTAGGAATTCCTCCCAATATTGGAGGGAGGTTCAACAGGTGTCTAGAACAATGAGGATTTTGTGTTTCCCCTATGATTTTGGAATTGCTAGATGTTGTGTCCTAAAAGATGTGGTGTCTTTCCTCTCAATAATAACAATGGGCCTTCCAAAAGAAATCAAAAGTGAGGCATGAATCCACTAGAAGAGGAACTAGTGAAGGTATGAAAAATCAGTGATAATGAGGGGTAAAGGGGGCATATCTCGAAAGTATTGGCGATGTTTCCAAATATCCATTCAAAATTTGATTGAAGGGATATTGCAGCCCATAACTGCCACCTAGGTATAAATCCTAGTTTTTGACAACTGAATTACCTCAATCAAGTGCAACACTTATATTTTCAGTCTAATAAATGGGTGACGAGTTGGATGCTTTTCAAGAGTTGGGTAACTCAAGGAGACACACACAGAACAGCCAAACCTCAGACTTCGACCCTTCATAGGTATCCCCTTGCCTTATGGTATAGGAACACTTGATTTATATGATTTTTGGTTTCCTATTTCTTCAAATTCTAAGTTTCAAATGTGAAAATGATAACGAGCGATTGTTTGGATGCCTACCCTCGAGATCCTAACTTAGACTACAAAATTATTTTGTTCTCCTCATGTGGAGGTTAAAATAAGTTGTGTAAGGGTTGATTTTAGGATTTGAAGTGGGTTGGTAGAATGGGGTCATGAACCTTTCACAAGTATCCCCCTACCTTATGGTATAGGAACACTTGATTTAGAGGATTTTTGGTTTCCTATTTCGTCAACTTCTAAGTTTCAAATGTGAAAATGATAATGAGGGGTTGTTTGGATGCCTACCCTCGAGATCCTAACTTAGAATAGAAAATTGTTTTGTGCTCCTCCTGTGGGGGTTAAAATGAGTTGTTTAAGGGTTTATTTTAGGATTTGAAGAGGGTTGGGAGAATGGGGTCATGAACCAATCTCATTGATTAAAATGGTGTGTAAAATTTCCAAGGATATATGGAGTCTTTATGATCCTCTTAGATCAATTTTGGGCATAGGGAGGAGAGCTTACTATGAATTCAAATATACGATAAAATTTTTAAGTGTGTGTTAAGGTTCTCTTGTGTGCTAAGAGTGAAAATGATGTCAACAAGATTTTTGATAATTTAATGTGCAAGCTTTTAGCATGTAGACATTGTGTGGTCCATTACAAATATTGATTAATCTAACTTACTAAATGTGCTTAGACAATCCTTGCATAATTCAAAAGACCCATATCACTAGAAATGTGGACATATGGGTCCTTAATTTGATCTTTTAAAGTCCCTAAGATGTTGTCTAATATAGAATAATTGAAGCTTCTCCTAGATTGGAAATCATGTGGACATTGGGTCCTTACAGATTCATTTAACTCCCTAGGTTTTTTTTATTGTGTTATAAAGAACTTTGAAACTGTCCTAAATTTGCAAGCATATGGGCATGTATGGGACATTTACAAATTTAAGATTGTGTTTCAATTTGTAAAAAGAAAAATAAGAGGTTCCCAAGGGGGCCTTGGCCTCTCCTAATTGATGGTTTGATAGAGGGAGATGGAACTTCTCAAGATATGCTTTTCTGATATCCGGGATCACAAGGAGTGTGAGGGAAAGAGCATACTATGGGTGCCAAAATAGGTTCTTAGTCCCGAGAGATTAAGTGGTTGTGAAAGAAAAAATTTGAACTAAGAATTCAAATGCTCAAATTGGCAATCCATGTGGCAACACAAAGGACACAAGTATGGTTCTTTTTATCCTTTTTTAGTGCCTAAGTTAGTTAATTACTAATGCAAGAAAGAACTCTAAGTGTGATTTTTGTTGTTTTACAAAGTGATGGAAATAAAAATCTAAGTCTACTTGAGAGGAAAAAAAATTACAGTCACGTGGATCCACGCAGGTTTGTGCTCGACAGTCGCATAGTTTTCCCAGGTTTGTACTCGACAGTCACGCATATCCATGCAGGTTTGTGCCTAATAGTCGCACATTTTGCATGGGTTTTATTATAATAAATCCGCGTAGGTCCACGTAGGTTTTGGACAATAAAAATGCACATATTGTGTAGTTCTGTGCATTTGTTTCTTTGACAACCACACAAACACAGGTCTGTGGCGGGGAGAAAAATTTCAATTCAATTCTCCCAACCATAAGCTTAATTGTTTAGTCTAGAAGATGGGGTAGGCCAGTTTTGACACCTACATACACAAATTGATTAAAATAAGCATTGTAAAGGCCTAACTGGGGAGGAATTTGATCCAACTCCCCAGTGGAGTCTCTGATCTATTGTGCTTGTTTTTCCACTCGGGTGAGAAAAACAAAGCATTTAACTACGTTTTTAGACAAGAAAGATAATACATGATATGGTTAGTTGATTAGTGGATCAACCATGAAGTAAATAAGAAAACAAATAACAATAAAATGCAACTAAACTAAGAATGCATGAAATTCAAATGAAAAACTCAAAATGAAATAAGGAATAGCTACCAATGAAAAGGGTCTTTGAATTGTTAACACCATGGAGAAATGTGCAGTGACTTAGTGACTTATGAGTCCCCTCTTTCTCCTTGGGAGGGTCCATGATGTCCCCAATATAGAGTGATTCCTCTTCTAACAATGGAGTGACAATGGTGAATAATTATTTTCTAAGATTCTCAAGAGGTCAAGAGGTGAAAATGATAGCACTCGCTATGGATGCATGAATATCTCTAGGAGAAATGTGGCTTCTCAAGAACAAATTCAATAACATAAAAATATTGCTTTGTTTGCATGCCCCAAGATTTTATTTATAGGCTTCATTCAATCCTTTACATAACTAGTTCATAGTGTGAATATGGGCCCTTTGGAGGTACCTCCTAGTCCATAAATGGCCCCATGGATAGATTTTGGCATGATTTGGGCGTTATTTCATGATACACCTCAGGCTGGAAGTGGGTAAGGCCCGACCAAAATCATTAATGTGTCATTTCCCCATATGTGTAGGTTCCCATGGAGACAGTCGTGCAACCCACACAATTTGTGCACATTCAAATGTGTTGGCCCATGGATATGTATGCACGTAACCCTTAATGAGGATGAGAAGAAATTCAGGGAACCATTTGTATAGTTTTTGACTTGCTGAATGAATCTTGTTAATGCTAGAGTCATCCTAATTGGTATGTTTCATTGGTTATTTCTTTAACCATTTTTGGTATTGATGTGAATGTTTTTTTGGTGATAAAAGCGGGGTAGAGGGAGGAGCCTTTTTGGTTCTGAAGTGAAGGGTTGAGTGAAAGGATTTGTTTATTTGGGAGGTGGAGTATCTATTGGATATGAGGGCATTGGTGAGGTGGGTTTTTTTCTTTATCAAGGATATGAGGGGCAGAGATTCACATGTCTTGAGTGACAAGAGTTTTAAGGAAAACAATTTTTTGGGTTGGTTGGTGGTGAGGTATGTAGGTATCTATCAGTGTGTATATTTTTTCAGTACACCTAGTGGGTGAGGGTACCATTAGGTTTAAGAGATAGGAGAACATTAAAAAACGTCAGAGATTTTTCATGCTGGAATTCCACCATAAATAGAATGTAGGGAGATATGTTGTTAAGGTCACACAAAATTAATCTATAAAATGCACACACTATTATGGCCAACTGTGAAAACGTACACACTCTAACAATTATATTAATCATACTACACAAATTAACGTAAAGGAATTTCACATGCCTACAACCACCACCTCTACCTATTTTCTATTTTGTTTTATGGTTTCTCTATCACCTATGAGCTAACCCATTTATTGTATGAGTATGAGAATTTTTGTGAATGCCAAAACTCAAGGATCAAGTTTGAAACCATTGTCATTGGACCCCCCCATCCAAACTATACTTATCTCCCCAAATTTTCAAGTTATCATTGATTCATGCATTTCAATGGGATTTTTTTTCAAGGGTTGTATCCCAAAAAGGGATTTTCCCTTCATTCCTACAACTTAGATGTTGATCATCATGTTAAAGGGAATTTCAGAAGTCAAGATTTTTGTTATCTCATGCAAAAAGATGGTGCGATATAGAATTTGTGCCTCCATATCTCATATATACTCTAATTTATCTATCATATATTTTATAGGACCTTAGACACATACCTCGAAATATCATATTCTTGCATAAGATCTTGATGCCATGAAGGCATGTGCATTACAAAGTTTCAACATTTTAGCTATATATGTCACATATTTAGGGAAACTTTTTATAATATTTTAGGGTTTCCTAGAGGATATTATGTATGACTAAACTCATATGTTGACCCTTATAATAATATTTCTTTAGGGATGTTATACAAAATGTATAACATGAGGGAAACACATTTTAGGTTGTTTAACTTGAGAACAAGGAAAGAAACCCTCCTTAGAGCTTGTTCAAAGAAGAGTTAACAAGTCTTGATGTAGTTTCTAGATATTCATGAAATTCATAAATGGAAAATAACTTTCCTTGGAAGTGAATATTAGGGTTTCAATTGTATCTATCAAGGGAATGCATCGAATCAAATAAGTGCTTCCAAAATATGCACAAATGATTATTTTCATTGGTAAGAAACTAGAGGATCACTACCCTCTATGGGATTGTAACATTGGAAGGGAGGTGACCTTATGCATGGTACTTGAACCTATGTATGGTACTTTGATCTAGATTTAGGAGTGGAACGAACTGATTAATAGACTGAATACAATAAACACGAAGATATGAAGAATAACACAAATATCCAGTGAACAATATCTTCTATTAAATAATAAAATAGGTTGAAACTATAAAACTGTAGAACTGAAACACTTGCTCGAATGGTGGTAGCTATCTATGAGAAGAGATGTGGCTACTACATGCATCCGTATGAGAAGAATGGATTAAAATGAGGCTCCATAGGCCTTTTTGATATTACTCATGAATGCGAAAACCCTATAAATCCAAAAACCTAACCCTAGAAGGTGAAACGCCAAAAGTTATGTGGGCCCTATGGCTAAATTGGTGTAATTTGGTACCTCAACTTCCGAGGGCCGTAACGTTTGCATACGACCTCTGTTTTAGGCGCGTGATAGCCCGTTGGAAAGGTATTTCAAAGAAATACACATTCCATCATCAAACTTTAACTTCATCTATAGTTTGACTATGGAGATCCAAAAAACAATGTTTAGGGCCCCAAAACGGCCCTCGAAGTACATGAATATGTGTTGACATGAAAACATACAAAATAAGCTAGTTGGATTAGGCAAGAGGCCACTCATATCCACCTGGAGAAAGTGTGGGGCTTCAGACAGCCCCAGAAATGTAGAACCTACAATTACAAAGTAGTACAAAAGAATGTGTTAAACAAAAAATGAACATGAGGAACCAGTTGGAATAGGTGGGTGGCCACCAATATCCACTTGGATCAACCCTCCCTCCTTAGGAAGAAATGGTCTCCATTGCATTGATTTCCCCCATTAGGTGAGGAAAATTCTGTTGGATTTGGCCCTGGGTGAGCCACTTTTCTTAGTGTAGGAGTTACCCTGCCTCGACAACCTGATAAATCTCGATCCTTTGTTGGCAAGTGCTCTTGACATGTGTGTTCACTATCTGATTAGTGGATGCTTGTTCCATGCATTCAGGGTTGAGCTTTGTTGGTGTCAGCTCTTTTGTGATATCGAAGGTGTCCAATAATGGTGGAAAATATAGTCGAAGGAGGTCCACATTGAATACTGGATGCAAACCAAGGAAGGGTGGAGTTTTGAGCTCAAAAGAATTGCTACCCACATCCTTGGTGATAGTGTAAGGCCCATAACGAAGCGGAAAAAATTCTAATGGGGCCCGGTGAGATGCTCCTTCTGAAAATGTAACCAGACTTTGTCACCAACCTAAAATTGTTGTGGTACACTGTGTTGATCATGGCACTGCTTGTACTTAGCATTGGATTTCTGCAAAATCTCCTAGACCTGTTAGCATATGTGTTTAATCCGCTCAATGAATCTGGTGGCTTTTTCAATCGCAGACTGATAAGGGGAGGAGTTTGTCTGTGCGATGGAAAGAGGAAGTGCAACATCAATGGGTCCCAAGGGTTGGAATCCCAGACCCACCTGAAATGGGCTATGGTCGGTGGAACTATCAAGAGCCATGTTGTAACTATGTTGGACATATGGAAGACTCTCGTCCCATGTACAAGGATGCTTAGAATTGTACATGTGCAGAATATGCACAATCATCTTATTGATGACCTTTGTTTGGAAATTGGTTTGGGGGTGGAAAGCATTGGATTTTTTGAGCTTGGTGTCCAACAGAGACCAGAGACTCAACCAAAATGTGTTGAGGAACCTGTTGTCTCAGTCGGAGATGATGGTCTTTGGTATCCAAAATTGGACCCACACTCATTCGAACAAGATCTTGGAAGTATCTGTCACTGTAACATTCTTCTTACAGGTTGTGAGGATGACCATCTTCGAAAACCGATCAACGATCACAAACACACAGTCATTTCCTTCCTTGGTGGATGGAAATCTATACATGTAATCCATTGAGATGGATTCCCAAGCATTCTCGGGAATAGAAAGAGGGGTGTATAAGCCTTTCTTCTTGATGGTTGGATTGGCAATGGCACAGATAGTGCAAGACCTGATATACTTTCTGACGTCCTGTCGAAGTTTTGGCCAATAAAAATGTTTTTTGAAGAACGGAAACAGTTTTTTCTACGCCAAAATGTCCTGCCACCCAACTATAGTTGGTGAAGGGTCTCAATAAATCATCCATCAACCTCATGAAAGAGGTTGGTGCATTTTTGAAGCCAAATGGCATGACTAGCCATTCGTAGAAACCTTATTTATACTTGAAGTTTGTCTTCCATACATCAGTTGGTTTGATGGGAACCTGGTGGTAGCCAGACTTTAGGTCAATCTTGTTGAAGAACCTTTCCCCCTTGAGTTGGTCAAGAAGGTCATCAATCCTGGGAATGGGGTAGCGGTTCCTGACTATGATTTTGTTTAAGTCTCTATAATCAATGTAGAGTCACCAAGTCCCATCCTTCTTCTTCACCAGTACAATCGGGCTTTCGCAAGGGGAGGAGTTGGGTCTGATGTGCCCCTTTTGAAGAAGCTCTTGGATTTCCTTTCACCTCAGACAACTGGGGCTTTCACAGGAGGAGTTAACCATGTGCCCCTTTGAAGAAGCTCTTGAATCCGACGCCCATTTCTCCTACTACTTCCATCAGTGAGAGCCGATAGACTGGTCCATTAGGTAGAGGTGTGTCGGGGGCTCCAGATCAATTGGATGCTTGACTTGGCAATGTGTCGGTATCCTTGTAGGTGAGGAGAAGATTTCTCTCTATTCTTCCTCGATCTTGTCCAATTGCTTCTACTGCAAAGAGAGGCCTTGTGTAGAGTCCACAGATGTGGTGGCTAACTTCTACTTACTGTGACCACGGATCACAAAGAATATGAACTTCCAAGTCTATGAAATAAACTTACTGCATTGCTTAGCAGAGATTAAATAAATAACAGTAGGCGATGCTACCTCTGGGATCATGTACAATTGTCTACCCAAAGTAATAATAACACTGCAGGGTCTAGACTCATACACATCATGACGCTTCCACAAATATGGTTTTCCTAAAAGAACATCACAAAATTCAAGAGGAGCAATTTCACACAGTACCTCATCTTTTAAAGGCTTGATGTCGTAGGGAAGACGACACTGTTGGTTGACACAGAGATCTATTCCTTGGTGAAGCTAGTCAATGGTGTAGGGATGTGGGTGTGGTGGCATTGGCAGGTCTAGCTTCTTGAAGACCTCTACTGAAATCAGGTTCTTCTAACTACCTCTATCGACAATGAAATGAAGCAGAGCCCCCTTTACCCACATTCTTGATTGAAAGAGGCGTTTCCCTTCCTCTGGTTCTTTTGGTTCACTTGGTCAAACTTTGGTGGTAGCGACAGTGGCACTAGGTTCAACATTAATAATCTTCTTCCCTCCTTTAGGATTTGACTTGGAATCAGAATCATCCTCTGACTTAGAATCCTTCAGCTTGGCCACAAGGGACTACTTGGAGCGACATTCTTCGATGTTGTGCCAAGGAATTTTATGGTACTCACACCATTTTCCCGTGTCCTTCTTCGTCTTCTCATTCCCCTTCTTATGTTGCAGCTTGGACTGGTTGTCCTAAGGGTGGTCATATCAACTTGGTCCCTTGCTGTGTGGGTTGGGGCTGCCTTTTCCCTGCTTCGGTTGTGAGGGGTTCACAGGTCCAAACTCTCACCTTTTCTTCTTAAATTTCTTCTCAATTTTGACAGTGTATCTATAAGTCATGCCCAATGAGGCAATGTCCAGAAAATCCATTTTTGTTTGAATGTATCTATGTAAACAGTTGGGTTATTTGAGCACCGTATGATGCTCATAGTATTTGATACCCAATTTGGTGCATAGGGTATGGAAAATATTGGTGAAATATGGTACTTTCTGGTCCCTTTCTTAACGTAGGGTGGTCCATCTGGTGTATTGGTCCTCTTAGCTTCCAATAGGTTAGTAGTGTTATTTAATGGAACCTTGGAAGGAATCCCATGTAGGGGACACCATAAACATTGTATATTCATCCACGACCCTTTTCTTAAAGTAAGTATCACACTAGTCTTTAACATGGGGAACGACCTTGAGGAGTGCAAAAGTAAAATTTTCCCTATCGGAAAAATCGTGGACAGAAAAATATCCTTCGAGCATATTCAACCATTTATCTACAACATTCGCATCTATTAGTCCTTCAAATAATGGAATATCAAAATTTACCTGTACCTTGAAGGGGGTTGCATGGCTACTTGATGAAGATGCATCTCCTGTGGGTAGTCGTCGAAGGATCTATACATAGTTGTCCATCATTTTGTTCCTTTGTCGCATGAGGGATTCCTTGAGCAACATTTTAATAGGATCTTCTGCTCCATCATCTTTATTTTCGTCCCCCATGGGTTGTTTTCGGGCTCAGCACAACCGGTATTTTAATGGCTCGATTGGTTTGAGTCCCAACTTCTTGTACCCAGATCTTGTCGAGGACATGCATGGAAAAAAATAAATGAAGAGCAGACCACTCTGATACCACTGATCCGGATTTAGGAGTGGAACAAACTGATTAACATATTGAATACAATAAACATATAGATATGAAGAATAACACAAATATCTAGTGAACAATATCTTCTATTAAATAATGAAATAGGTTGAAATTGTAAAAATGTAGAACCGAAACACTTGCTGGAATGGTGGTTCACTATATATCTTTGTTGTTCTTCATATCTCTGTGTTTATCGTATTCAGTCTGTTAATCAGTTCGTTTTTCTCCTAAATCTGAATCACATCAAAAAATTTCAAAATTGAGCATTGTCTTCAAGGGCATCTTTAAACTAATCAACAATATCATATGTCCCAAATTCATCATTCTTAACAGACACATTATCATCTTCTTCTACGTCATTTTGTGCTTCCATTTGTTCTTCCATTGGCTCTTTGATATCCTCAAGTTCTCCAAAGTGATCATTTCCAATCATTCCTCCTAATGGTACTTGAGTTTCCTTTGACAATTTTTCCACCTTTGATTCACTAAAATCTCCTTTCCTCAAGCCAACTTGTTGCATTTCATCTGAAAGAGTTGGAATAACATTAATTCTTTGCTGAATAAAAATGCACTGCATTGGGTCACTTTCAAAGGCTTTGCAATTCCTTCCTTTCTGTAAGCAACATGCTAATGTTGTACCTAATCACCAAACAAAAAATAAATAATGAAGTTAGATACTGTAAAAAGACATAAATTAAAAATAATATAAGATTGAAGTATGATTTCATAAATATTAGATCATAATTCTTACATGAACTTGAGAAAAAATACAAAACCCAATCTCCTTCATTTTAAAATGTATCTATAATATACTTAATGAATTTTTGTGGTTTTTTATAAAGGCTAACCATCTCTCCTTTCAAATATTTTTCTTCATATGTTAGCTTTCTAACCACAACATTGTATACAAATATACTACTAGGAGTCTCTCCATCCTTTGCATTGACAAGAATAAATTTATAAGAATCATCTTTTGTCGAGGTTGCAACATGTATACTCTCAAAATCATGTTTAAATTATTCTCTATTGGAGCTCTGAATATTAGGCTTGTGCCTATAACATGAATAAGTGCAAATTCAATTAAGTTGTAAATTAATAAAATTGTTTTCTAATCTTAATTGCTAAACATACACTTTCAATATCTTACCAAATAAACTGCATCATTTCATTTTCTTTCCCCTTGAAGCTTGATTGTACTAATTGATGCAGGAGCATCACCATCAACATTCATTGAGTCCAAGTGGAGGACAACTCATCATCCAACGTGCATTCAAACTGGTTTGGATTCCAAGGAGTGTGCATCACTTTAATATTTTGAAAGTATTGTAATTAAAGATCTCATAAGATCTCGAAGCTTGAGCCATTGTATGATCTCCAGGAGATTGTAATTTATTTAATTACATGTAGGATTGTGCATATTTGGAGCACTGACTCATATCTAGATTGTAATATATCATTTATTGTAATAATCCTTAGTGGTAGGACTCTTAATTGCGATATGAAAGCACTAGACTAGTTGGGAGGAAGGCTCAAGAAGCCCCCTCATGTATAAATACATGTAATATATGCACAAAAGAGGTTGTTGAGGTTATTGTGATTACTGTCGAAGAGAATTGTTGTTGGTAGAAGTTGAAGGCTGCTGAACTCTTGTAAATGTTTTGTTGAAGGAATATAACATAGAGGAGATTTGATTCACATGTCTGAGTTTTCTTATCTCTTATTTAATTGGGTAATGTTATGTTATCTATTTTTCTGTGTTTATATTCATGTGTGTGTGTTTCATGGTTGAATGAATGGACCTTTGATGTTCTGTAAGTTTCAGTTGTTTCTTTTCTGAAATATTGGTGCAAGGAGTGCACAGTGCCCATGCAAAGAGTGCGAAGGAAGACTCATTTTCAGACTCAATAGCTCAGGAGAGATAGTGTGAATTTTGTAGAGTGAGTGCAAGGAGTGCACATACACTCATTTGATTATAAAGTATTGAAGGATAGACCCCTGCAAGGTGTGCACAGGGACAACACTTAGAAAAGTGTTGAAAAGTTTAAGAGGAGAGTGAGCATAAGGAGTGCGCACGATATTTTCACAAGTCTCAAGTTTCAAGGAAAAAAGCGGCAAACATGTGCCAAGGTTCGAGTCACTTAGAGTGACAAATCTCAGAAAGAATAACGAGCAAACGTAATTGGAGGAAGAATCATTTTTGTTTCGAGGTTAAGTGGACACGATCCGCTCAAGGAGGAGTTAGGTATTTCACAACCGTCAGATCTGAGAAAGGACCATGATTGTTAACCTACTAAGTCCTTCAGACTTTGTCGCTCCAAATAAATTGAAGTGTTTTTGCAAGAGCATGCAAAAACCTTGAATATTTGAATTTGAGTGTATATCCTAACCGTTGCCGCCAGGTACACATGTCGACAAATCTCAGAGTTCAGAATTCGACACTCTAGAAGATCTCGGGTGTGATTTGTTTTGGGTTGAAAATCCTTGAAGGCCAAAAGGTCAAAGTCCATATCGACCATCCATTGGTGAGGAAATGTGGATCGTTAATCATAACCCTTTGCATGTTTGGATTCTGGTACTCTAGAAGGTTGTTGGTGAAATATGTGAAAATATTTGAAGCCCAGAGTTCTAAAATTTATGTGAACCGTAGATCAAGATGTGTAGCATGAGCCATTGATCCCCTCCTTTGTTCAATTATTCATGAATTCAGCATTACGGGGAATCGTAGTGTGTTTTTGTTAGAAATACCTAAGCTCAGAGCTCCAAACTGTCGGAGTTCCTACTGGTTAAAGATTTTTTCCTACAGTTTTGGTTCGAGGTCACGTGGAATTCTTCGATGAAGTGATAAGACCCTCGTGAATGAAAATTTGCATGCAGGGAAAAGGGGAAAGGCCTATGGAAGAGAATTCTCAGGGTTCAACAAGGAACCAAGAGCTAATTCATCTCCCTTAAGTGAACTATCCTTAGACCGGAAGGTCACACGATCCCCTAGGAGTGGTGGGGGTTTGAATCAAGTGGTATTAGAGCGGGAAATAAGATCTGTGAGAAAAATAAAATGTAGAATCATGTCGCTGAGAAGACGCAAGGAGAGACTTGTAGTCAATCCATCCATGGAAGAGGAAATGAGACAACTTCGTGTAAGTTTGGACGCCATGGAGACATCACAAAGAAGAGAACTTGAAGCTGGTGATGTCAGTGAAGATGAAAGTAAAGATGTAGAAGCAAAAGAAATTGTAGGAGAACAAGCAACAAAGGAGCAATTGATGAGGGTTGTTGTCAAGTTGGGAATTAGAGAAAAGATGGAAGTCCCAATGTATGAAGGTAATTTAAATGTAAAAGAATTTCTTGACTGGAGAAGTGATTTAGACAAGTACTTTGACTATGAGGAAATTGATGATGAGAAAAAGGTAAAGCATGCAGTGACCAGACTGAAGGGACATTCAACTTTATGGTGGGACGAATTGCAAGATGACAAAAGGAGAAAAGGTAAGACCAAAATCAAGATTTGGGATAGAATGGTAGATAAACTCAAGGCTAAATTCTTACCCAAGAATTACCAGTTAAATTTGTTCAGGAAGTCACAGAATCTGAGATAGAAAGTTTTTTCGGTGAAAGAGTATACCAAAGAATTTTATAAGTTGAACATAATAGCAAGACATAGGGAGAATGAAGAAAACAAAAATTGCTAGGTACATTAATGGATTGATGTACAAAATCCAGGATGAGATTAGCATGATGACAATGAGAACTGTGGAAGATGATTATCAGGTAGCCTTGAAAGTAGAGGAAAAGTTGGCAAGGAAGCATAGTCAAAGGAACATGGGAAAGAGTCCTAACAGAGGAAGGGGAACCATCATAGAAAATTTCCAGAAGTCTAGAGGAGATGCTGGAAGATATAACAATCATACAAATAGAGGAGAAAGTTCTAGAGGAGGACACTATGGAGGAAGAAATTATTTTCCCAGAGGAAGAGGAAGAGGAAGAGGAAGAGGAGGAGAAGTGAAGTGTTATGCCTGTGGAACTATAGGGCACATGTCTTGGGAATGTCTTGAAAAGAAAAATTGTAATGTCCCCAAGGCCGAGCCCTGTTGTAAATCATGTCTATGAAGTATAGAGCTTGGATTATGAATTGTAATTATGTTTTATAGGCTGGTGAGGCAAGTTTATATAAGGTGGTGGGCTTATGTGTTATTTGGCCAGAGAGCCTAAGTGTTAAGGCTAGGAACCTGCTTTTGTACATGTAATCATGCAGAACATTAATAAAAATATAAACACTGTTGCGTGCAGACCGACCATGATGAATAAGTGATGGGGGACTAAGCTTCCATAGATTGGGTAAGGGATTGGGGGCTGGTAGGTTGGAAAGAGAGGCTAAGTGTTGAGCCTAGGGGCTTAGGTCCTTGGGAATAATATTTTAATATTATTCCAAAAGCCATGTGAAATATATGTTGTGTCCTAAGTTCCTGGAGAGGAACACATGTTGATGGAGAGCATGCAACTTCATGGGTGACATGTGTCAACCCAGGCACATGCAGTTAAAAAACTGCAGAAGTCAGCCATGGGGGGGGTCACTCCTCATTCCATCATCCTTTGCGTCTGATTTCGGATACCCTCACGCAACTCTAAGAACCAGAAAATTGAGACGTCTTCCTGAAGACCAAAACATCATCCATCTGATTATGTTATTGGTCTATGTCTGCCCTTGACATACCTATGCACTGTTTAGAGAACTGGTCAGGAGGGGAAAGTCGACTTGTGAGTTCCAAAACCCAGTCTATCCGCCATTGCAGAGCTGAATCCGTACCCGATCTGTATGTAGGTTGTTGTTTTATGTTTTCTCGAGTGGGGTTGTGTTGTGGTTATCCTCACCATGTGGGAATTGAGTCGGAAGGGGCTGAAGAAGCGGGTTTTAAGGCCCTTAGTTGAAGAGGAACTCTGTTAGGCCTGTGAGAAGCTATTTCCAGGTGAATGAGTCTACTGGGAAGTGGTATTCTTCCAGAGAGAGTCTAGCACCAGCTACGAATCTCTAAGACTTCCTGATCCGGCCTGTTGCCGAGACCCAGAGAGGGAGGTAAAGCACTGATTGACTATGCTTGTGAAGGTGTATACTCCCGGGCGGAAMATACATGTGGATAATGAGAGTCCATGAGTAGTGGGCATAAGAAGGCATCCCGGGAAGAATCCTTCCGGTTATTCTGTGCAGTTTTCCCTGTAACCTCARCCTATACTAGGATTCCTTGCCTTGGGTGGAGCTTAGTCCCAGCTCGGGAGTGACCCACTAATGAGCACGATGAGTAGCATGGTCTAAGGCTGGGAGGTTCATGGAAGGCCTACACGTGGTTGGTGGAATTACCATGGTTTCAAAGATAAGTATCATCTTATGCTTAATATTATGTTTTGCATGCCTATGATGCTTATATGTATCATGTATTCTGTTGTGCATATGAATTATTGTTAATGACAGGGATTATTTATGTTAGCAATAATCTTGTGCTTACTCTGAGTTAAATGTGTTTAATATGACTTAAATGCATGTTATTAATTAAGTATGAGAATGATGTTGTTCTGCACAGTAGCATTTTCTCGGCCAGTGGGATGATGGTTGGGGATGTTACAGTATGGTATCAGAGCCTAGTTTCAACGTTGAGCCTAGATGGGCAAGATAAGTGGTCTTTGGACCGAGGTTTTGAGAAGAAATTGTGTCTGAAGGACTAATTTCAGACCTCAAAATGTTTCTGAGTGTCAATGGACTACTTGATCATGTTACAAAGCTCAGGAGGTGTAGCGATATTATAAAACTACAGCCAGTGTGGTATATGGCTACAGGGAGAGAGAGAACTCCACACCAGAAGTGTTGAATCAAGTAGATGAAGGTTCAGAAGGAGGGTACCAAGTCTTTGGCCAGAAGTCCTTGAGAAGAAGAGTTGGACGATCAGAATTCTCTATGGAGAACTCGTGAAATCGCTAGGATCGTAAGATAGCCAAAAGTTGCAAGGTGGTTAGTGGATGGAGAAACTCGCCACCCTAGGATCCAGAATAAACATGGGTTGTTGATTGTGGTTGGTTTGAACCGTTGGATCATTTCATGAATTCATAGATCATGAACTTGGTGTGTAGGCCAAATTCTTGGTCACTCCAAGTCTTGAATCGTGAAAGAGATTAACAAGGGTAGAATCAGATGGTGGAGCGCTTCCAGGAAGAAGTGTCGAAATCCCATGAGCTGTCGGATCTAGCCAACTAGCGAGGAAGTTAGGGTTGAATGGATTTGATAGGTGTAAGCATATGAGAGATCTGGACCGTTAGATCCAAATCATTAAGGATCGTTGGATCTCGTACAAGAACTCATGTATCATAATTCAGGGATTTAAATGACAAGAGATTTGGAGTCGCTGCATAGTGAACTCCCAGTTACCGAAAACCCGAAACCTCAAAATCTAGAAATTATCTACACTGTAGATCGTAGGAGAGGAACTTGACCGTTGGATCAAGTAGATGAATAGACCTTAATTTCATAATTTCAGCAAACAGAAGTTTGTAATGTGTAGATGCATGAACTCCTGATGCCCGAAACTCTGAAACGAAAAGTAAAATTAGTGGGGCCCCCTGACATCGCTGGGAGTGTGGTGGACCTTCTTAAGGACACCATGTGTCACTACCTTGGTGGGCGACAACTGTGCTGTGGGCCCGGAGGGTAAGGAAATCGAATTTTCGGAAGTCGAAGTTGGAGAGGGAAGCAAGTGCGAGAACCTCCGGGACCAAAACCCTGAAACCCGAAACCCCGAAGCCCCGAAATCTTGAAACCCAAAGTTTCATTTGGAGAGCCTTGTAGCACCTAGAAGTTTAGTGTTTGATCATGGCCCGTGGACACATGGGTTGGGGACTAAGAAAACGGGGGCTATCGCCAGAAATTGCAGAGCCAAACAGAGCTCAGAAAATTCGTGGAATTGAAACGTTTTATTATTCGCATTGGTTTATGAATGTTGTAGTTTTATTAAAGGTTTAAGGCCTGAAAAACTTCGGTTGACTAGAAGTTGTGTGTGAAAAATTCAACGAGTGTCAGGACAACCGCGAATCGACGCCGAGTATAGAAATGGAAGAGGTGCGGATTGCCTCCAATTTAGAGAACGAAAGAGAAGGAAGGGATGTCAACTTGGGAGTCGAAGGATCGAACTCCTATGGGCACATAAGAGAATTGGATAAGGAAGGGCATGTGATGAAAATCATTGAAAGATTGCAGAAATATGCCCAAGCTCGCCGAGATGATAGCCAAAATCTCATGAGGGTCAAGGATTGGTAGGGTGAATTCAACTTAAAGATGTTGAAGAACCTGGAAAGATTAGAAAGGAAATTGGAAAAGGAGAGTGACACAAGAAAAACAGGGAGTCGCAGGACCCCTGAGAGAAAAAGAAGATCGAGGAGTGGTAGCAGACATCGTCGTCGCTCTCCAAAGAATTCTGATAAGGAAGCACACAGTATTTCAAGCCCATCCCCTACCAGAAAACACCGAAGATCTAGAGTTGAGGAATTGAAAGGGGAGATGAACAAGATTAAGCCTCCTACGTTTGATGGAGAACATAAGAAGGAGGAAGATGCCGAAACATGGTTGCTTGGCATGTGGAAATATTTTCAATTGCAGAATTATTCCTCTCATGCAGAATGAAGAATTGCGATGTATCAACTAAAAGGAAAATCATCCATGTGGTGGGATCAACTTGTGCAGGTGCAGCACGTTAGAGAGAAAGATATCACATGGAAGGAATTCAAGAGGTATTTCGAGAGTAAATACCTGACTAAAATATACTATGACAAAAAGATGAAAGAGTTCTTCAAACTCAAGCTGGACAGCATGACCATTGATGAATACGAATGAAGGTTTTTGGAATTACTGAAGTATGTTCCATTCATCAAAGATGAGGTTGTCAAGATTCATAGGTATCTGAGTGGACTGCCACCTCCCATTGGTGACAAGATTTAGTATGATGATCCTAAGACTATGGAAGAAACAATAAGAAGAGTGAAATGCTTATATGAGTAGCAAAGAGAAAATCCTACTTTACAGAAGGCTTGGGATTACCAGAAGAAGTTTAAGAAAGAAGAGAGGCAGAAGGGAAACAAACCTCCCTTTTTCAAAAATAGTCCTCAAGGAAATCCATCGTTTAGAGAGCCGAGAATGGATGAAGTGGGGGAACAAAGGCCGAGACAGACGCCCATTCAATGTTGGGGTTGTAAAGAGAACCACAAGTACAAAGATTTTCCCCATAAAAATGGAAAAACAAGGGTTGTCCATAATGTTCAACAAGTTGAAACAGTGGAGGACATGGGCAGTAGAATGCCAAGGATCTATGTGGCCCTAGACAACAAGCAAGATGAATTTCAATCACACATGATTGAAGTGGAAGGTATGATTAACAACCAACCATTTATTATTTTAATTGATTCAGGGGCTATCCATAGTTATGTAGATCCTAGGGTGGTGGAAAGTTTGGATTTATCAAGAAGAAAACATGAAAAGTCTTGGTTAGTGCAGTTGGCTACATGAACCAAGAGGAAAGTCATTGGGTTGGTTAAGTCTTGTCCGGTGGACATGAAGGGATTGAGCACAAAGGATGAATTGAATATTTTGCCTTTAGGCTCTTATGACTGTTTAATTGGGATGGACTAGTTGGACCAATACCATGCCCTCTTGGACTGTCGTAACAAGGAATTTACATGCCTGGATGAGGAGGGGAATCGGAAAATAGTCCAAGGAATTCCCAGAGCTATGGTTGTTAGAGTAATCTCAACAATGCAGTTGAAAAAGTGGTACATGAAAGGCTATCAATTGTTTGCAGCCCGTGTGGAGGAAGCATCCAAAGATGAAGTCTCAAATATTGGAGACCATGTGGTACAAACAAAGTTTGAAGACATATTTCAGGAGGTACCTAGACTACCTCTGAAGAGAGATATCAAATTCTCTATAAATTTGATGCCTAGAGCAGCTCTAGTGTCGAAAGCTCCTTATAGAATGAGTACACCAGAGATGAAAGAGTTGCAATTGTAGCTTGAAGAGATTCTAAAGAAGGGGTGCATTCGCCCAAGCGTGTCACCTTGGGGTGCTCCAGTCCTATTCGTGAAGAAGAAGGATGGGACGTTGAGGTTGTGCATTGATTTCAGACAGTTGAAAAAAGTAACTGTTAAGAACAAGTATCCTCTGTCGAGGATCGACGATCTTTTCGATCAGTTGAAATGTGTGAAAATATTTTTGAAGATAGATCTCAGATCAGGATATCACCAGGTAAGAATAAAGGATGAAGACATCAACAAGACCACCTTTAGAACAAGGTATGGTCATTATGAGTTCACAGTGGTACTGTTTGGGCTGTCGAACGCACCTGTAGTTTTTATGTGCTTGATGAATGGTGTATTCAGGGACTATCTAGACAAGTTTGTCATAGTCTTCCTGGATGACATTTTGGTGTATTCCAAGTCAGAGGAAGAGCATGAAAAACACCTAA
>SNQJ01S0010470.1:33855-47927 GCA_010110895.2 Picea sitchensis
TCTTTTCGATCAGTTGAAATGTGTGAAAATATTTTTGAAGATAGATCTCAGATCAGGATATCACCAGGTAAGAATAAAGGATGAAGACATCAACAAGACCACCTTTAGAACAAGGTATGGTCATTATGAGTTCACAGTGGTACCGTTTGGGCTGTCGAACGCACCTGTAGTTTTTATGTGCTTGATGAATGGTGTATTCAGGGACTATCTAGACAAGTTTGTCATAGTCTTCCTGGATGACATTTTGGTGTATTCCAAGTCAGAGGAAGAGCATGAAAAACACCTAAGGATGGTGCTACAAGTGTTGAGAGAACACCAGTTGTATGCCAGGTTGAGCAAATGCTCATTTTATCAAAGGCAGATCCATTACTTGGGGCACATTATTTCAGAAAAGGGATCATCGTGGATCCTGAGAAGGTTGAGGCCATTAGAGAATGGTTAGCGCCAAGGAATGTGGCATAAGTTAGACCCTTTATGGGTCTAGCGAGTTATTACAGAAGGTTTATTACAGGGTTCTCAAAGATATCTCACCCTATCACTTCCTTGCAAAGGAAGGAGGAAAAGTTTAAGTGGACTAAAGAGTGTGAGAAAAGTTTCCAGCGATTGAAGCAACTGTTAACTAGCACTCCAATCTTGAGGATTGTAGATCCAAATGTGGATTTCGTGGTGTGAACAGATGCATGTAAAGAAGGGTTGGGAGGAGTTCTCAGTCAGAATGGATTTGTAATCTGTTATGAGTCCAGGAAGCTGAAAGAGCACGAAAAGAATTATTCCACTCATGATTTGGAGTTGGTAGCAATTGTTCACGCTCTGAGGAAATGGAGGCATTACCTCATGGGAAGGAGGTTTGAACTCAGAACAGACCATAACAGTCTGAAATATTTGTTTGATCAACCAACCTTAAACGCTAGACAAAGTAGGTGGCTGGAATTTCTGTGTGAGTATGACTTTGAGATCAAGAATATAAAAGGAAAGGAGAATAAAGTGGTTGATGCACTCAACAGGAGGTTGCATGAATTACATGCTACAACCATTAGCATGTATCAGACTGATATTAAAAGTAGAATTCTAGAGGCTTCAAATGTAGATCTGCAGTACAGAGAATTGGTAGCCAAGCTACAACAGGGTAAGATTCCACAGAAGATGAAAATTTATAAATTGGAAACCGATGGAATACTGTTGTACAAGAAAAAAAAATTTGTACCCAATGTCCATTGCTTGAAACCGATGATTTTGCAGAAGATGCATAATGTGCCTTATGTAGGGCACCCTGGATATCAGAAAACAGTAGCAGTGGTCAAGATCCATTACTTTTGGCTAGGTATGAAGAGAGAGATTGTTGAATACATCGCCAGATGTATGGAGTGCCAGAAAGTTAAAGCTGAGCATAGGTACCCAGCAGGGTTGTTGCAACCTTTACCCATTCTTGAGTGGAAGTGGGAAGTGGTGACAATGGATTTTATTACAGGATTTCCCAAAACAAGCAAGCAACATGATTCGATCATGGTGGTGGTGGACAAGCTTACAAAAGCTGCCCATTTTATTCCGCTGAAAACTACTCACAAGGAAACAGATGTTCCTGATATTTTCATAAAGGAAGTGGCACGATTGCATGGAATTCCTAAAATGATTGTGTCTAATAGAGACACAAAATTCACTTCGAATTTCTGTAAAGGATTGTTCAAAGGATTTAGAATGAATCTGAACTTTAGTACAACTTATCATCCTGAGTCTGATGGACAGACAAAGAGGGTGAACAGAGTAATAGAAGACATACTGAGAATGTATGTGATGGACAAACCATCAAGATGGGAAGACTACCTTCACTTGGTAGAATTCGCCTACAACAATGGGCATCATGCATCGTTGAAGATGATCCCATTTGAATCACTTTATGGAAGAAAGTGCAATACTCCAGTGAGCTGGGATAATCCAGTTGATAGAGAAATAGTAGGGCCAGAGTTTCTCAAGGAGATGGAGGACCAAATGATAAAAATTAAGCAGAATTTGAAAGTTGCCCAGGACAGGAAGAAAATTTATGCTGATAAGAACAGAACCCACAGAGAGTTCAAAGTGGGTGATCATGTTTTCCTGAAAGTGAAAGCTAACAGGAGTTCCCTGAAGTTGGGAAGTTGCGCCAAGTTGGCAGCCAGATTTTGTGGGCCATTTGAAATCCTGGAAAGGATTAGGCCAGTTGCATATACGCTTGCATTACCTACATCTATGACTGTACAAAATGTGTTTCATGTTTCATTGCTTAAGAAATATATACCAGATGTTAATCATGTTATTGATTGGAATGTGATTCAGGTGGAACAAGAAGGTATCCTGTAAGTGCATCTTGTGTGCATATTGGACAGGAAAAACAAATAGCTCTAGAATCAAGCTATAGGGATTGTAAAGGTCCAGTGGACCTGGTACGGTCCTGAGGACACAACATGGGAGCATGAAGATGTTATGCGGACAAAGTACCCACATATTTTTGAAATTTTTGAAAAGCTTGCAGATGTAGTGTAAAATTGCATTGAGGATAGTGCAAAATAAGGGGAGGGGATTGTAATGTCCCCAAGGCCGAGACCTGTTGTAAATAATGTCTATGAAGTATAGAGCTTGCATTATGAATTGTAATTATGTTTTATAGGCTGGTGAGCCAAGTTTATATGAGTTGGTGGGCTTATGTGTTATTATGCCGGAGAGCCTAAGTGTTAAGGCCGGGAGCCTGCTTTTGTATATGTAATCATGTAGAACATTAATAAAAATATAAACACTATTGCATGAAAACCGACCACGGTGAATGAGTGATGGGGGACTAAGATTCCATAGATTGGGCAAGGGATTGGGGGCTGGAAGGTTGGAAAGAGAGGCTAAGTGTTGAGCCTAGGGGCTTAGGTCCTTGGGAATAATATTTTAATATTATTCCAATAGCTATGTGAAATATATGTTGTATCCTAAATTCCTGGAGAGGAACGCATGCTGATGGAGAGCATGCAGCTTCATGGGTGACATGTGTTGACCCAGGAACATGCAGTTTAAAAACTGCAGAAGTCAGTCGTGCGGGGGGTCACTCCTCATTCCATCATCCTTTCCGTCTGATTTTGGATACCCTCACGCAACTCTGAGAACCAGAAAACCAAGACATCTTCCTGAAGACCAAAACATCATCTGTCTGATTCTATTATTGGTTTGCATCTGCCTTTGACATACCTATGCACCGTTGAGAGAAATGGTCAGGAGGGGAAATTCAACTAGTGAGTTCCAGAACCCAGTCTATTCATCATTGCAGAGCTGAATCCGTACTCGATCTGTCTGTAGGTTGTTGTTTTTTGTTTTCTTGAGTGGGTTTGTGTTGTGGTTATGTTCACCGTGCAGGAATTGAGTCGAAAGGGGTTAAAGAACCGGGTTTTAAGGCCCTTAGTTGAAGAGGCAGTCTGTCAAGCCTGTGAGAAGCTATTTCCATGTGAAGGAGCTTGCTGGGAAGTGGTATTCTTCCAGAGAGAGTCCAACACTAGCTACAGAGCTCTAAGACTTCCTGATCCGGCCTATTGCCGAGACCCAAAGAGGGAGGTGAAGCACTGATGGATTGTGCTTGTGAAGGTGTATACTCCTAGGTGGAAAAAGCATGTGAGGAATGAGAGTACGTGAGTAGTGGGTGTAAGAAGGCATCATGGGAAGAATCCTTTCGGTTATTCTGTGCAGTTTTCCCTGTAACCTCAGCCTAGACTAGGATTTCTTGCCTTGGGTGGAGCTTAGTCCCATCTCAGGGGTGACCCACTACTGAGCACAATGAGTAGCATGGTCTAAGGTTGGGAGGTTCATGGAAGGTCTGCACGTGGTTGATGGAATTACCACAGTTTCAAAGATAAGTATCAGCTTATGCTTAATATTATGTTTTGCATGCTTATTATGCTTATATGTATCATGTATTCTATTGTGCATATGAATTATTGTTAATGATAGGGATTATTTATGTTAGCAGTAATCTTGTGCTTACTCTGAGTTAAATGTGTTTAATATGAATTAAATGCATGTTATTAATTAAGTATGAGAATGATGTTATTCCGCACAGTAGCGTTTGCCCGACCAATGGGATGATGGTCAGGGACATTAAAAAAATGAAGGATTTGGAGAAGCTCACGTTATTTAGGCACAACAAAAGAATGTGGAGACAAAGATGAAAGTATAAGCAATGGAATAAGGAATATCACTCATGATGAGGAAATCTCTCGTTAAGCCAGAGAAAGAGGTACGAGAACCAGTCCAGAGGAAAAGTTTGTTTAGAACTGCTTGCAAGACTAGAGATAAGGTATGCAAGATGATTATAGATAGTGGGAGAACTGATAACATGGTATCCACGGAGATGGTGGAAAATATTAAGTTGGATACATTTCACATATGAATCCATACAAGGTGTGGTGGTTGCAGAAAGGACATAAAGTTATGGTAGTTTGACAATGTAAAGTTGAGTTTAAAATAGGTGGTTATAGGGATGAAGCTTTATGTGATGTTATACCCATGGATGTTTGTCACATTTTGTTGGGGAGACCTTGGAAATATGACATGAATGTCATACATGATGGGAGGAAGAATACTTATACCCTTGAAAAAAATGGGTGTAAGCATATGTTGTTGCCAATAGACGATAAAGGAGTTAAAGAGGAAGATAGTCCCAATATACTTCTCATGAGTGGGAAGGAACTTTTGAAAGAAGCCAAGAAAGACCAGAAAATATAGTTTGTTGTTGTAGGTAAGCCGAGATTCATTCTCATGAGCACTTCTATGAATGATTTTCCTGTAAACGTTCAGGAGTTATCGGATGAGTTTATTGATATTTTGGTGGATGAGTTAACTCACACTTTACCACCCATCAGAAGTATCAGTCACCATATTCACCTTATTCCGAGAGCAAGTTGCCGAAAAAAGTAGCATACAGATTAACCCCTCAAGAGAATGAAGAGGTCAAGGAGAAATTACAAGATTTGTTGGGTAAAGGTTTGATCAGGGAAAGCTTAAGCCCATGTGCAGTACCAAATGTGTTGAGTCCGAAGAAGGATGGAGGTTGGATAATGTGCACATATTATAGGGACATCAACAAGATAACCATCAGGTATAGATTTCCTTTACCCATACTGGATGATTTAATGGATTACTTGAGTGGAGTTAGTTATTTTTCCAAAATAGACTTGAAGAGTGGTTATCATCAGATAAGGATGAGAGAGGGAGATGAATAGAAAAAAATGCTCAAAACAAATGAATGATTGTATGAATGGATTGTTATGCCATTCGGCTTAATGAATTCTCCAAGTACGTTTATGAGATTGATGAATGAAGTTCTCAAAGATTTTATTGGTAAGTTTGTGATTGTTTATTTAGATGATATTATAGTTTTCAGTAAGACTGAAAAGGAGCATTTAAGACACTTGAACATGGTGTTGAGGAGGTTACAATAGGATAGGTTGTTGGTGAATTTGAAGAAATGTTATTTTATGAAAACAGAACTTGTGTATTTGGGGTTCGTAATATCTTCAAATGAATTGAAGATGGATCCAGAAAAGGCGAGGGTAATAAGAGAATGGCCTTCTCCAAGAAGCGCCTTTGAAGTAAGGAGTTTTCATGGGTTGGCGGGATTTTACAAGAAATTCATCAGGAATTTCAATAGTATTTGTGCACCCATACTGGATACCATAAATAAGGAACATCGATATTTTAATTGGACAGAAGAAGATGAGAAGGGATTTAGAGTGTTGAAAGAAAAGATAACATAACAACTTGTTTTAGTTCTGCCATATTTTAAGAATACTTTTCAGGTCAAATGTGATGCAAGTGGAGTGGCCATTGGCGCAGTTTTAAGTCAATATAATAAGATTGTTTCTTATTTCAGTGAGAATTTGAATCATGTTAAGAGGAAGTATTCAAAATATGACAAGGAACGTTATGTTGTAATTCAATCTTTGAATAAGTGGAGGCATTATATTATCCCGAAGGAGTTTGTTTCGTATATTGACAACCAAGCTTTGTAGTTTATAACCAGACAAGAGAAATTGAACCGAAGACATGCCAAATGGGTAGAATTCATTCAATTTTTTTCTTTTTTTATTAATAATATTAGTGGAAGCACTAACAAAGTTGCATATTCTTTGAGCATGAGATGTTTGATCTTGCAGGAATTCCAAGTGAAGACTTTGGGATTTGAACACCTCAAGGAGATGTATCAAGAAGACATGGATTTCAAGGAATCTTATGAAGCATGTGAGAACCCTTTGCTAAGAGACGAAAATCAATGGATGGAGTATCTGATCCAAGACAAACTATTATTCAAGGGAATTTGGTTCTGTATCCCAAAATTCTCAATGAGGGACAATTTTCTAAAGGAGAAACATAGCAGAGGATTGGTTGGACACTTTGGCCATGATAAAACATATACGTAGTTGAGTTATTCATACTATTAGCCAAGAATGAGGTATGATGTGAAGAATTTCGTGGATAGATGAAAAATCTGCCAATATGCTAAAGGAAAGCAGTAGAACACTGGATTGTATCAACCAATGCTTATTTCAGACAGGTTGTGAGATGTTATAAGTATGGATTTTGTTATGGGATTTCCAAGAACCCAAAGGGGAAGTGATTAAATCTTTGTGTTGGTTGACATATTTTCAAAGATGGCATGTTTCATACCATGTTATAAAACTGGTGATACTACCCACACAGAAAATTTGTTTTTCAAGGAGATTGTGAGATTGCATGGGTTTCCCAAGAGTATAGTCTCAGACAGAGACACTAAATTTGTGGGACACTTTTGGAGGACCTTGTGGAAGAAGTTGGGAACAATTTTTGTCTTTTATTTCATCATGTCATCCTCAGATAAACTGACTGACTGAGGCAATGAATCAAATCTTAGGTAATCTATTAAGGAGTTTGGTCACTGAAAATAACAGTCAGTGGGATCAAGTTCTGCCCCAAGCAAAGTTTGCATATAATGACTCATCAAATAGGAGTATCAATAAGAGTCCATTCTAGATAGTATATGGCATGCATCCAAGAGGAATTTCAAAATTGAGAGATTTTGGATGAGATAAATTCCAAAGTGTAGGAGCAAAGGATTTTTCTGCAGAAATGCAGAAGTTGCATGATCTAATTAAAGGAAAACTATAAGATAAAATCCAAAGATACAACAGTCGAATAGACCATAAAAGAAGAGAGGTTAATTTTGAAATTGGAGATCAAATCTTGGCACACCTGAGGAAGGAAATATTTCCAAAAGGGAAATATAATAAGTTGAATATGAAGAAGAAAGGACCTTGTAAGATCCTTAGAAAATTCTCTACAAATGCTTATGAGATTGAATTGTCAGAGGACATTGGAATATATCCAATATTCAATGTAATAGACTTATACCCTTACATGATGGATGATACATAAGGGATAAATGATTGAGAGGAGATTCATTAGAAATGACATATTCCCATAGTAGAGAAGCCACAGATAGAGAAGATTTTGGATCAGAGGATTGCTAGGAACACCAGGATTTTTTATTATTATGAGTATCTAGTTAAGTGGAAAGATCATTCAGCAGAAGATGTCAGTTGGATAATTGAAAATGATATCCATAAACATGGAAATACAGTGGAGGAGCTCATGAAGAGGAGTCCATTAATATTTTTTTCCAGAGGAGTATGATGTAGGAGCATCACCATCAACATTCAATGAGGCCAAGTGGAGGACTACTCAACATCCAATGCATGCATTCAAACTGGTTTGGATTCCAAGGAGAGCACACCACTTTAATATTTTGAAAGTATTTTAATTAAAGATCTCATAAGATCTTGAAGATTGAGCCATTGTATGAGCTACATGATATTTTAATTTCTTTAATTACCTGTAGGATTGTACATATTTTGAGCACTGACTCATATCTAGATTGTAATATCTCATTTATTGTAATAAGAATTAGTGGTGGGATGCTTAATTGTGATATGAAAGAACTAGAGTAGTCAGGAGGAAGGATCGAGAATCCCCCTCATGTATAAATACATGTAATCTATGCCCAAAAGATCATGTTGAGGTTATTGTGATTGTTTTTAAAGAGAACTATTATTGAGAGAAGTTGAAGGTTGTTGAACTCTTGTAAGTTTTTTGTTGAAGGAATATAGCATAGAGGATATTTGCTTCACATGTATGAGTTTTCTTATCTCTGAGTTATTTGGGTAATGTTATGTTATCTATTTTTCTGTGTTTATATGCATGTGTGTGTATTTCATGGTTGAAATAATGGAGCTTTGATGTTTTGTAAGTTTCAATTGTTTCTTTTATGAAATCTTGGTGCAAGGAGTGCACAGTGCCCATGCAAGGAGTGAGAAGGAAGAGTTGTTTTCAGACTCAATAGCTCAGGAGATATTTTATGAATTTCATAGAGTGAGTGCAAGGAGTGCACATATACTCATTTGAGTATAAAATATTGAAGGATAGACCCATGCAAGGTGTGCACGGGGGAAACACTTAGAAAAGTGTTGAAAAGGTTCAAAGGAGAGAGAGCACAAGAAGTGTGCACGATATTTTCACAAGTCTCAATTTTCAAGGAGAGAAGTGCTAGACATGCACCAAGGTTCAAGTCACTTAGAGTGACAAAGCTCAGGAAGAATAGTGAGAAAAATTCCTTGGAGGAAGAATCCTTCTCGTTTCTAGGTTAAGTGGATGAGATCTAAGAAAAGAGCACGATCGTTAACCTACTAATTCCTTCGAACTTTGTCTCTTCAGAGAAATTGAATTATTGTTGCAAGAGTATGCAAAAACCCTAAAGATTTGAAGCCCAAAGTAGATCCTAGCCGTTGGCACTAGGTACACGTGTCGATAGATCTTGAAGTTTAAAATTCAACACTCTGGAAGATATAGGGTCTGATTTATTTTGGGTTTAAAATCCCCGAAGGCTCGAAGGTTGGAGTCTATCTCGACCATCCATTGGTGATGATGCATGTACCATTGATCAAAACCCTTTGGGTGTTCAAAGTTCGGTACTCCAGAAGGTTGTTGGTTAAAGCTGTGAAAATCTCTGAAGCCCAGAGTCCTGAAATTTCTATGAACCATAGATCATGGTGTGTAGTGTGAGTCATTGATCCCCTCCTTTGTTTGACTATTCACAAATTCATCATTAAGGGGAATCATAGTGTGTTGTTGTTAGAACTCCTGAGCCCGAAGCTCTGAAGTGCCAGAGTTCTTGTTGGTTAAAAATTGTATCCTATAGTTTTATCCCAAGGTCATGTGGAATTCTCCGTTGAAGTGATAAGACCCTCGCAAACGCAAATTTTCACACAGGAAAAAGGGGAAAGGCTTATGGAAGAGAATTTTGAGGGTTCAACGAGGACCCAAGAGATAAGTCAATTCCTTTAAGTGAACGATCCTTAGACCAGGAGATTGCACGAGCCCTTCGGAGTGGTGGGGGTTTTCATCACTAATCCTTGTTGTGTGTCTGAATGAAGTACCAGAAATATCCAAAATGGTGATGTTGTAACTTCCGTAAATCCCATAACTACTTTATTGAAAGCTTGGTAATTATAAGGCTTAGTATCATATCCAATGTTTTGTATATTATAACCATGAGGGATATCCGCAATAACTAGAGAGCATTCTTTTTTAGGAACAATATTTGTAAGTTGTTCACAATCACCTAATATCACTTTATATTGAATAGAGTCAATCCCATTCCAAATGTAGTGATCAAGGGTGTCATCAAGTTGAACAGTTTGAACACGTCTCCTTCTTTATCTCTCAAACTTGTATTTTTGAATAAAACTTTTGAAAGTTTTAGGTACTCCATCTGAATTCTTCTTTGGAATCTTTAATGAAATAAAAAAAAATATAGTTATATATCTATAACTATTAAAATATAAATAAATTAACTTACAAACAAATAATATGAATGTAATAAATCAACATACATTTTTTAATGCAACAAAAAATTGTTTCAATACTGTTGAAGAGCTTGAATCTGGATAGTTGAGTTTAACATTATCCCAACTTTCTTCATTCAACATCTTGACCATTTCCGCTTGTATTCTCAAGAAACTTTCTTTTTAAATTCATCACACATTTCTTCCATTGACAATTCTCCTGAACTAACACGTGATAATATAGTTATGATAAGTTTATCATCCTTCAATCCTTGTGTTTATCTCCAAGGTATTATAGTCATATCATCTAGAAGATTTTTTTATGTCATGACCTGTCTTACTTGTGCCACATATCAATGGTTTATCCTTCTTAACTTTCTGATTTTTTATACTAATATTTTCCCATAGGGTGAAGATCTCATCTATCAAATCCCATACCTTTCCAGTTATAAATCCCAATTGAAAATATATCGCTTCCTTTTCAATTTTTTTCTTTTGTATTTTCATCATCAAGTGGGAATCCTATTTCCATACAACAGTGCTTCTGAAAATTGACATCAACATTTGATCTCTCCCCACGACATATTTCAAAAAACTCATTATGGATAAATCTCACCCTTTGAATGAAAGTGACAGACATTCTTTACTCATTGTTTGTGTTATTATCCCATGCCAATAAATTTGTTTATGAATGTGTTAAACCGACATAAATTATGCATTTGACTATTTCAAAAAGAGGATTATTGGGATATTCTTGCATCAATTCTCTTCTAGCCTCTACAAAATGATTTTCTCCAATCACATAATATTTGTAGTCAAAAATTTTTGATATATTAAATTTTTCCCTCGTAGGAACTTCCATTGGGTCAATAAGAACTAGGTAGTCAACCACATGTGCATATGGATTGTACCTAATCAATGCTTTCAATTTGTGAATATGCAAGTGATGCAGTTTTATAATTTGATATTTTTCTTTCCATTCTCTGGGTTTATAAATTTGTTTCACATTCAACTGAAATGTGTGGCCATCATCAACTAAGTTCTCCATCCTCATTCTATTTTGAATGGAATTTTGTGTTGTTTTCATAATAACATCCTCTAGATCAACACCTAGTGTTATTATTTCTCTGCTACCTTTAGGAATTTCACTATAATACTCCAAGCTAACGTTGGCTTCTTGAACATCATCAACATTTGTTTCCTTCCTCTTATGATTTAAATGTGTTTCATATAAATCAACGATTTCTTTATAAGAAATAGGAATGGACTCATCATCATCCATCGCTCTTTTGCATTTGTCTTGTTTATTCTTTTTGCAAAAAGGAATGATAACCACATTGGGACTAATATCAACAAAATATTCATTTTGAGTTTCCTCATTTTCAAATGTAACCCTTTTAGGATTTCTAGAATGAGGATTTTTCTTTCTTCTTTCATGTTCTTCTCTGTCTACTATTGCAAGTTCAACCTTTGTTACTTTGTATTTCTTTTTCTTTCCTTCTTGTGTCTTTTCAATATGAATTTTTTTTATGACATCCATGATATTATTCTTTGTAGAGTAAATCCCCACTAACATATGTGAAAATCGTTCAACAAAATCATGTAAAAACAAAATGTAACATTTTCATGTTAAATAAAATTAAAACATTACCATGATACTAAAAATAATAAACGACACCCCCATATGGGGTGACATCTGGTGCACAGACATCATATGGCATGTTGGAAAGGAGGGCAGTTAAATCCCCTCGCCGCCACCCTCTTCCTCCATCTAGTTGATATTCCTAGAATTCATATCAGGAAGAGCTCAATGCACTATGATAGATCGACGATCTTAATGGAAACTCAAGTTTGGCCCCTTGGTACAGGTACAAAGAAACAAAGATTCATTAACCTAGCATTCATGGCTACCCAGGCCATCAATTCCTCCATCATCATGCTAATTTCTCCTCGCTTTGGCTTTTATATCCGACAATTTTCCTTATTTATTCATCCTCCCCTGGTTTTTATGCTCTGAACTTGCAAAGCCTCTATAACTCTCCTTCTAGAAATTATTCATGCCTTTGGCCTCCCCTCTATCATCCCCCCCCCCTACACTGTGACTTGCCATGCCTCACGAGAGAGGCACTCGATGCAAGCCGACATAATATAGTCAAGTCAGAAGGCATAAGCGCATAGGACCGACCTCTCTCTCCCCTTCCAGGTAGAATCTTGGGCCTCTCTCCCCGCTCTAGTTAGAATTGGTGTGAGGATGCTCAAACTACGCTTTGTTCGTCTAACTCAGAGTATTTCTATGGAGGTTTCATAGTGGAGGAGGAGATTCCTCCTAATTGGGAGGAAGTTCCACATAATTTGTAGAAGACCACCATGGAGCAGAGAACATCCACACTTACCAACACCCCTCTGAATTTCCCTAAGCCTGCCATGACAGGATGTATAGTTGAAGAGGAAATCCCTCCTATGATGAAGGATTACTGTTAGAAATCCACCGAATCCAATGATGAGGACCCCGAAATAAAATGGGGTGACTTCTAGAGTGAGGAAGAAACCCACAGAGAGACTCACACAGAAGAGCAAGATCACCCAGCTCTAGGAAGCCACGACCCACCCAGCTCCTGTAGGCTCACAAAAAACCACTTGGTCTTGATTTTCAAGATGCAAAGGGACCTGGACGAGTAGTTTAACAATCAACATATCCTCAGTAAGCATCCAGATGTCCTGTTCAACTCCATGTCAAGCAATCCTGCAAAAATTCATTGTTCGACTTGTTGTCAGCCATACGCCTTCAAAATCCGCCAAGATGGACACCCGGGTCCGCCTCATGTCTAGTCTCCCTACTGTTAATTTCTCTGGTTTTAGCTATAATTTTTTTGTGGAAATCAAACTATGGTTCATTAGCTGGTCAGGGAACATAGTCGACCACCTATTCTAGTTTCCATGCATGTGGCAGAACATGTGGCAAGTCCCCTTATTTTTTAAGTGATCCGAGATCTTTTCATCGTGACTTATAAAGAATTGAATTAAATGAGCATAAATTAAAGTGCACCATTAAAGAAGGGAAAAATAAAAAATGAAGAGACATAAGCATCAGATATGATCACAAAAACTTTATAATGGAGTTCGGGCCTGGTGTACTATGTCTTCGGGTCTTTCTCTCAAATGGGTAGGTTCTTTCATTAACTCAACAAAAGAATTTGGAAAAATACATTATACCTCATTCTGAAATCAAGCTGTAGAAATAATGATAAGATCAAAAAACAGACAACACCACTGAATTTTTAGCATCAAATTACCCAAAAATGACTTTTTCAATGCCTCGATTTGACTCTGGCACTTCTAGGCCCAAGAAGAATTTTGTCTCGGTTTCTGTGCCCTATGCAACCTGCAATAGTGATTGTACCATGCATTGAAAAATGTTACTAGCAGCTCGTACAGTCCGCGTATCCTCCCCCATGGTTGGGCGGATACACCTTTTAATAATAAATCCGGGCGATATGAAACAAGTGGTACCCGTGGCCTAGTGGTTAGGGGCAGATGTATTAAGGCGTAGGCTTTGGTAGAGGTTCCAGGGTCAAGCCCCATGGACTCTTGTTTTTGGTTTGTTATTGTTACATGGCATATATATTACATATTTTTTCCACTACATTTAGCAGTGTCACTAAAAGGTTCTCCAATGAGATGTAAATGTGGCTATAGTTGGCGTGGTTTGTCAAATTTGGCGGACCCGCCAACTATTTTATTTTCAAAATTCATTCGCAGGTTGTCCTTGTGCATTTCTCGCCTGCCACGTGGCATTCCCTAATTGGGCCACGTGGCAGCCTCTCATTAGGCCATGCTTCCCCCTTCCAAGCCAACATGCCACGTCAACGCACCACATCATCATTCCACGTCAGTGCACCATGTCAGTTGTATGGACTGTACGGACTTCCTGTTGGATCATGTTTTCATTGATACCAATGGTTTTTCATTGATGCCAATGGTTTGATTATTTGGGAGATTGTTGGATCATATGTAAATGGTTTGGTTTGATTGATGTCATTGATTGATTTCAAGTAATTGATTGATATGATGCCCTTGATGAGAATGATATATGTCCAAGTGGAAACCAATTTATAAAGATGGATCATTGATATGATTCACTTGATGAAAATGATATACGTCCAAGTGGAAACCAATTGATAAAGATGGATC